>VSMD01101728.1:0-63211 GCA_008750895.1 Mirza zaza
AATGGGAGGTATTAATATGCCAGATATCAAACTATACTACAAAGCTGTAGTAATTAAAACAATCTGGTATTGGCACAAAAATAGGAATATTGACCAGTGGAACAGATCTGAGAACCCTGATATAAAACCATCCTCATATAGCCATCTAATCTTTGACAAAGCAGACAAAAACATACGCTGGGGAAAAGAATCCCTTTTCAATAAATGGTGCTGGGAAAACTGGATAGCCACTTGTAGAAGGCTAAAGCAGGACCCACACCTTTCACCTCTCACAAAAATCAACTCACGCTGGATAACAGACTTAAACCTAAGGTATGAAACTATTAGAATTCTAGAGGAAAATGTTGGAAACACTCTCCTAGACATTGGCCTAGGCAAAGAGTTTATGAAGAAGACCCTAAAGGCAATCACAGCAGCAACAAAAATAAATAGATGGGACATGATCAAACTAAAAACTTCTGCACAGCCAAAGAAATAGTCATGAAAGTAAACAGACAACCTACAGAATGGGAGAAAATTTTTGCATCCTATGCATCTGATAAGAGGCTGATAACTAGAATATACTTAGAACTTACGAAAATCAGCAAGAAAAAATCAAATAACCCTATTAAAAAGTAGACAAAGGACTTGAACAGAAACTTTTCTAAAGAAGACAGAAGAATGGCCAACAAACATATGAAAAAATGCTCAACATCTCTAATCGTTAGGAAAATGCAAATCAAAACCACAATGATATATCACTTAACTCCAGTGAGAATGGCCTTTATCAAAAAGTCTTCAAATAAAAAATGCTGGCGTGGATGCGGAGAGAGAGGAACACTCCTACACTGCTGGTGGGACTGCAAACTAGTTCAATCTCTGTGGAAAGCAATATGGAGATAACTTAAAGTGATACAAGTGGATCTACCATTTGACCCAGCAATCCCATTACTGGGCATCTACCCAAAAGA
Source organism: Mirza zaza (assembly GCA_008750895.1). Lineage (NCBI taxonomy): Eukaryota > Metazoa > Chordata > Mammalia > Primates > Cheirogaleidae > Mirza > Mirza zaza. The sequence continues at coordinate 951 of VSMD01101728.1, forward strand.
TCCAATGACACTCTACAAAAAAGACACCTGCACTCGAATGTTTATAGCAGCACAATTCATAATTGCAAGGCTGTGGAAACAGCCCAAGTGTCCATCAATCCAAGAATGGATTAATAAAATGTGGTATATGTATACCATGGAGTACTATTCAGCTCTAAGAAACAATGGTGATATAGCACATCTTATATTTTCCTGGTTAGAGCTGGAACCCATACTACTAAGTGAAGTATCCCAAGAATGGAAAAATAAGTACCACATGTACTCACCAACAAACTGGTATTAACTGAGTAGCACCTAAGTGGACACATAGGTACTACAGTAATAGGGTATAGGGCAGGTGGGAAGGGGGAGGGGAGTGGGTATATACATACATAATGAGTGAGATGCACACCATCTGGGAGATGGTCATGCTGGAAACTCAGACTTGCGGGGGAAGGGGGGGAAAGGGCATTTTTTGAAACTTTAAAATCTGTACCCTCATAATATGCCGAAAGAAAAAAAAAAAACAAGTGGAAAAAAAAAAAAAACAACAACACCACAGTAGGGATTAGATTTCAACATGAATTTTGAATTAATACAAACATTCAGACCACAGTCACTATGAATGCCTCTCTACTCATCCTCATCTATCACAATCACATCTGGATTCTTAAAAAGACCATGAAATATGTTACAATTTATACAGAAAATCTTTAATGAATAATACAAACACTCTGGACTCTGAAGTTTAGGCTAGAGCTGCCTGCTCAATTTAGGAATTATACAGCAGACCCTGATAAGGAAATATTTATGTTGATTATTAAAGGCAGACCATATGCTTTCACAAGTGATTACAATAAAAATATTGTTAAAATCCTGTTAAAAAATTAATGGTCTAACGAAGATAAATTCTTATATGGATGGCTCCTTTTCTTAAAATTGAAGCTAAATGGAGCACATTAATCAGTCTATAAATTTTCTTACAAAGGTCATAATTCACTCTAAATTGATACTTAATAAATGGGTAATTAAGGCCTCACTTTTTACGCCATAGAAACGGGACTCTTATTGGTTTTCAGGATTTCAGAAATTATTGATAAATGTTTAATATTTCAAACAGATCTTAACACATCCCTTTTTGTATTCCTACTTCTACTATCCTAATTATTCCCAGGGCTTATTCCAAGAATGTTAAGTCTGCCAATGCATTAATAAAACTCATCTTAATAAGTATATAGAGAAATTATGTGATCATCTTTATAGTTACTTAAAAGGAATTTAACAACACTAAAGTAGTTCAGGATAAAAACATTTAGTAAAATAGAATAAGTGGATAATTCCTTAATATAATCACAAAAAGACAATTACACATACACAGATTTTCCAAACCAAAATTTTATAGAATGGAAAAAATTAGAGGTAACAAAATCAGCAAAAATGCCAAGGATTTACATTAACTTCATTACTCTTTAATGTAATTAGAAAAGAGTGATTAGACACATACAATAGAAAATAAAAACATAAAAAAATCAATTTAAGGCTGATATAATTACATGTCCTGAATACTTGAAAATGTTAAAAAAATTAAGTAAAACTATAAGAGAATAAAGTAATTTAACAGAATACAAAATTGGCATGTTGAAATAAATAGAAACAATCATTCAAATAGTATCCAAAAATGGGAATTTTCTACTTCACTACCAAAAATGATAAAATAAAATTTTCCAATGATTAATATATTATGCTATGAGTAATACTTTAAAAAGAAAACTCTCCTAAAAATCATAATGTAGATTGGAAAAACATAAGAGTTATGAGCTTTGTCTTTTTTGTGGAATAGAATTATTTTAGGTCATAGATTATTTTTGCACCTGAATTTAACTTATAAATTTAACATAATGACAATAAAATGTCCACTGAGATATTTAGATTATCAAATTTAATGTTTTTTAAAAAGCAGTAAAGATAGTCATCAAAATTAAAAAAAAAAAAAGCAATATGGAAGGCTTCTCTATAATTAAAGCACTAATTATTGTTAAGTGAATAGACAGACTGAACAATGGAAAGCACTTTGAAAAAGCCATTTTCTACCATTCCAGCAATGCACCTTGACATACACCTAATCCAAGAGAAATGTATCCGCCTAAATACCAAAGACATTTGCAAGAATGTTCATAACAACATTATTCCCAATACCCAAGAATTAAAGAAAAGTACCCATTAATAGTACAAATTGACAAGAAAGTAATCTTATTATCTCTAAGAATATTATACAGTCCAATAAACACAAATAATGTATGAAACAACATGTGTGATTTTCTAAAATATAAAGTTAGAAAATGAAGCTAGAAAAATATGTGCACAGTATATTTTGAAATACAAAGCTCAAAACTAGGAAATATTGGCATTTGTCCTGGAGAGACCTAATGTTAATGCAAAGACTTTACAAAAACTTTTATAAAGATTTTATTGTGGTTGTCAAGGACTGGATACAACCAAAATGCCCTTCAATAGGTGAATAGTTAAACAAATTGTGGTTTATCCACACCATGGAATACTAACAAGAAATATGAAAGGAGAAAACTGTTGATACATGCTAAAACTTAGATAACCCCTCAAGGACATTTCTCGGAATGAAAAAAGTCAATTGTACTGCCCTATATACTGTATCCATGTATTTATGCAACTAAATATAGGCATAGTGGGACAGACTTCCAGGGATTAGGTTGTGGGGTATTAGTGTGACTTTACAGGTGTAGCAGAAGACAGATCTTTGTGCTGATAGGATAGTGCCGTTCTTTGATTGCAGAGTTTGTTACACAAATCTCCTCATGTGATACAAATCTTATCAAGACATTTAGATTATAAAGTTTATTTAAAAAATAAAAGCAGCAAAATGAGCTATCAGCACTGTCAACATGTTCATCAGGGTTCTCCAGAGAAACAGAACCAATAGGATGCACATAAATATAGGGAGAGAAAAATTTACTATAAGAAATCAGCTTATGTGATAATGAAGGCCGGCAAAAGCAAAACCTGAAGGATACGTGGGCAGGCTGGAGACCTGGAGAAGAGCTCACATTGTAATTCAATTCCATACTCCATCTGCTGGCAAAACTCTCTGTTATTTGGATATGGTCAGGTGTTTCTTCTATTTAGGACTTTAAAAAAGTGGAGGAGACCTACCAACATTGTTGAGGGTAATATGCTTTACTCAAAGTCCACTGACTTAAATGTCGATCTTTTCTCAGAATACCCTCACCAAAACATCCAGAATAATGTTCGACCAAATATCTGGGCATGGTAGTCCAGTTGATTTGACACATAAAATTAGCTATCACAAGTCCAACCCTTGTCAACTTGGCATCCATATGCATCTATTTAAACCCTTTTTGATTTCCAATAAAGAAAAAATTGAGGTCATACTTCTCCCTTACACGATACGACTATGCTTTGTATAACTAAAAATGTACTAACTCTTTCCTCAGAAGAGAATGAAAAGTCCCTGGGTGATATTTAAACTTCTTGGCATCCCATAACTTAAATACTATAATGTAAAATTAACAGTACCATGATATAAGGTTAATAATCTCATGTTATGCTATAAGAAAATACAAGAAGGAATAAAAAGATTACATTAGTTTATTTATGTGTGTGTGTGTGCACACACATATACAAGCCTTTGTACACACTTTGAACCTATGTCCATTTCCTAATAGTGTACTATAGTTATGGTAAATGTAATCATTAAGGGAAACCAAATGAAATGCGCATGAGTGAATCTCTAGCATTTTTGCAATGTCCTGTGAATTTCTACTTATTTCAATTTTTTTAAATAGACAAAGCTTATTTGTAGTGGTAGAGTTCAGGTTTAAAATTACATTGGGAAGGAGAAAGCAAGGTTTTCTTTGTGAGTGCTGGTATTAATGCAACTTATGGTTTGAGTGATGTTTATATGAGTCTTCACTTTGTAATAGCTTATAATAGCTCTCTGAAGTGTATATTTATATTGTGTGTACTTTATGTTATTTGATACTTTACAATTAAAATATATTAATATTTTTAAAAATTAAATTCAAAAGGCTTCTAATCATATTAAAGAGCTTAATCTAGTTCAAAATCAGGAAAATGTAAATTAAATGTATACTGAGATACATTTTGTCACCCATAATTTAAAAAGTTTTCATATTTAGCAAGATATGATGAGGATACGGAGAAACATAAAAATTCATATATTGCTGTTGGTAAGACAAATAAATATATAATATATGTATCACATATGAATATGCATTAATGTACATTACTAAATATGTTTCATACGATAACGCAATGGGCTGGGATTATTTTAAATAAAGGGACAGTTTAAAAGGGAATGAAAACGTATTTTGAAAACCTCAGGGTAATGGGAAGCTCTGATCACCTCTAGTATTGAATATACACTGTTTATTACTGGAATGTTGGAAGAAGATAGCCTTTGCCATAATCACAGCAAAGAAGAGGGAAAAGAAGAAGACTATAGATCCACATTTGCAGTCTCTTGTTTGTGCTTTCTATTGGCCATCGAAGCTAGAAGCCAAGAAACAAGGGAAATAAGATCATGTGCTTCTTGGTGCTCATCTCTTAGAAATAATAAAAGACAATAACAACAGAAATATTTTTAAATAAAATAATAGAATATGATAAAAATATTTCTGTTGTTATTGTCTTTTATTGTTTCTAAGAGATGATGTTTCTAATAGAATATGAGAGCATATTCTATTATTTTATTTAAAAATATTTATGTTGTTATTGTCTTGTGGGACTGCAAATTAGTGCAACCTCTGTGGAAAAGAATTTGGAGATACCTCAAACAGCTAGATATAGAAATACAATTTGACCCAGCAATAGCATTGTTGGGCATCTACCCCAAAGAGCATAAGACATTCTACTATAAAGACATCTGCACCCAAATGTTTATGGCAGCACAATTCACCATTGCAAGATCATGGAAACAACCCAAGTGTCCATCAATTCATGAGTGGATAATTAAAATTTGATATATGTTTACAATGGAATACTACTAAGTTCTAAGAAATGGCAGTGAGCTAGCACCGTTTATGCTATCCTGCATTAAGCTTAAGCCCATCATCCAAAGTGAGGTGACACAAGATCAAGAAAACGGCCTCCACATCTACTCGCCATCAAATTGGTACTGACTGATTAAAAATATGGTGCTTGAATGGTGATAGTGCCCACCAGGGTTTGGGGGAGGAGATACACATCTTAGGGTTGTGGCGAGCATTGCGGGGGGTGGAAGGGCGTAGGAAATACCTCTAACCCTTCCTAGGGAAAGGCAAAGATATACAATGTAACCCAAAGGTCAAAAAAAGAAAAAAACAAACAAACTTTTATCGGGTGGTGGGCAGATGGGAGGGGGGAGGAGGGGAAGAATTTATACTTACAAAATAGGTGCGATGTGCACCACCTAGGGGTAGGACATGCTTGATGTTTTAGTAAGGCAGGGGGTGGGGGGAGGAATGACAGGGGCAATATATGTAACCCTAACAATATTTGTACCCCCATAATATGATAAAATAAAATTTAATTAATTAAAAAATAATAGAATATGAATATTTAAATATATCAATAAAAAGGAACTAATCTAAAAATTAATAAAATAACTATCTATACACAGGCTTGGGAATTTAGTGAAAGACAGTGGGATGTTAAGTAAAACTCCAGTTCTGTGTTGTAGAGTTTTAAGTGTGGAATCATAAAAATTCTTACCATAGAAAATTTAAAGCAGAATGAAAAGAAAAAAAATTCTTAAGCATTTAAAACAAACTAAGTCAAATGAATCCAATAGTATATAAATATGATAGCATAATGACAGAGAAAAAAAGACTTCTGATGCTTTTAAACCCCACAGTTTGTGTGTATGTGCAGAATGGATTTGATCTAAGAACAAGGAGAACCACAAAGAAATTTTAAATTACAGTAATAATTTGTTAGTAGTATTTTTTTGTTATTTTAAAACTACTGTATTTCAATTTTAGAATAAGGAAAAGATTGGTTCTTAATGTTTTTAGAAATAAAGATTTTTACTGTAAAAGAAAATACTTAGAGAGGAAAATTCAAGGAATTAAGAGACACTAAGTAAAAAAGACTGTATGTTTGAATTGGAGTATCATTACAGAATGAATTATGTTTTTAAATAATCTTATAATTACACGTATTTTTTTAGTTTTGTCCATTGGAGAGTCTTAAAAGCATTGGGAATCTTTACCAAACAGCACCCTTGCCACTCAGATACTGTTTTCTAACTACTGTTTATCACTAGCAGATGTCAAAGCTTCCTGAAGAAATGATTGATTCCAGGATTGAGGCTAGAAATAAATAAGAGCCCAAGAAGTGCTATTGAGCCAGGCGCAATAAAAAACTAAAGGGACATGAGTAAAAAATAATTGAATATAAGCAACCCTGGGGAAAAATGAACATAAACAGGAATAGTAACTCTAACAAATTAAAATCCATAAAACATATAAAGATTATTCCTTCACATCTATTAAAAAAACTATACTGTTTGCAATTGGAAATTTCTAAGGCACTTATTCATTACTCTGAATAATGATTAATAAATAGAAAAGATCAATGATCTATCCTGACCTTTCTGAATGAACTGTGTTTGTGAAAGCCAAATAGTGGATGAAAAATCTTTTTAGAAGTTTTTCAAGTGTATTTCAAATAATAAATCAAACACCATGAGAGTTTTAGAAAATTCCCATATCAATTCCTGATCAATTAACAATCCATATTTGCTAAATTCATTAAGATAAAGCATGTGGGGAAACATTACACAGAAGTAACAGCTAATAGCACCTAAATTCACTGAACAAGCTTAGCTTTGCTGTGAATTGGAGAACCCAACTTGACATGCTTCACGATGTAAGACAATAGTAAGGACAGAGTCCAAGATATGAATATTGCAATTGAAATAATCAAACGTGAATATATTCAAGTTTCTAAATCTAAATAAAGTACACAGGAAAAATAAGACATAAAGAATAGGCTAAATGACACCACACAAAAGCAAAAGCCAAATTCAGAATGTGGTCCACTTTGTAGGCCAAGTGTCCTTCTTTCTCTGAGAATTTAATGGCACAAAAAAAGAATGTAAAGAGGAAATAACCATTAGAGACAATGTGTATATTTTGTATAGAATCTGATACAAACAATCCAAAAGTAAGAAGATGTTTTGAGACAACCATAGAAATTTGAATATATTTTGGCTCCAGATTAAATTAAGAATGTACTATTAATTTTGTTAGGTGTAAAGATGTCATGGTGGCTATATTAACTATATTTCAATAAATTAGTGAAATTCACTAAAGTGTTTCTGGGTGAATGAAAATGAAAGGGGTTGTCAGATTTGTTGGGTATGTAAGAGGTTAGTATGTCATCCTGTCTATTTCTATGTATGTTTGAACATTTCTACAATAAAAGCTTTAAAAAACAACAAACATATATACTCATACACAATAATTGACCTGCTGGTAAATATATTTAAGGCACCTTCTCATAAGTATTGTTTAGATAGACCCTTTGCTATGAATCCTATTATGTCTATCAAGTAGAATAATAGCTAAATGCTCAACTAAGAATCAGTTCAAAATCTCCTACTTACACTTGTGATTTCCTTTAAAGTATTTTGTCTACCAAATCTCCACTCTCCAATCTCATTCATAATCTCAAGTCTTTGTATCACCCCCTCCTAAAATCACTTACTATTAGTACCACTTATAAAAATAAAGCTACTCACATTTTCTGATCTTACCTATTTTTAAAATACATAAAATACATCACAGTGTTTCACTGTTATCATCATTCATGACCTTAATAGACAACATTGTATTAAATTTCTTCATATGTTACATATAAACTGTTATATTTCAGACAACAGAATTTTCCCATAATTTATTTACAAGTATTGATGTATACACAAAATATAAGTGTTATATTATTTAACTACATAGCCAAATTTATCATTAATACTATATATACCATAATAGCATGTAGGATCATGGTATTAGAAATACATATAGCAAGTTCATGTTCAGAATTGAAGCAACTGAGTTATAGTTAAAGTTAATACCAATGGGTACATGTCATGTCCTTTTTAATTAAATCTGACAAAGGTACTCCTTTCATGGCATATGTTAGCTATACATGACCACGTTTTGTAATGAGTATTTGCCTTTTCTCCAAACAAATGCAACAAAAAATATTCATTTTTAAAGTTGAGGAAATATTTACAAAAATATTAGCTGAAAATTTATTTCCAAATTACCTCCCAGCAGCTACTTGAACACCAAACTACTGATGGTTCTTTCAACAAACAGAAAAAGCAAATAATACATTTGAAAGATTGACCATCTGACAATACATGATCAATAAACCATTATACATATATACACAAGATTAGTGAGAGTTGCTATATGGGCCTATCCATTATACTGGATTACAAAGAAAGTATGTGTATTTATCGCATTAGCACTCAACCAAAGTTTATTTCTTAACAAATCCACTAAACAAAGTCATTTTACTTCCAGAATATCACTTTAAATTCTGCAACAAAGTGCCAGTGAAAATGTTTGTGAATGCTATAAACAGTCATAAAAGTTTTCACTGCTATAACTGTATTAATCACAGAGAAAATTAAATCTGGGGGAGTAATATTATACACCATTACCAAAGGCAATGAATAAATGGCAAGCATCTAGAAATTAATTTTTCTAGGAAAGAAAAATATTCTATAACTTTACATTGGATTAGTTGTTACTAAATGGCAAATTCCTGATTTATATGATATAATACATAATTGAATATTTTATTAATATATATTTATATGTAACAATTGGTATATATTAATATATATTAAATAAATTGTATACTCTACTAATTTATACACAGATAAATATGTATATGTTTATGTACACATATATAAATAACTGTATGTATATATTATATATGTAAAAACTGCTGACACAAGTGGTCTTAAACATGTTTTTAAACCAAACTATACCATTTAGTGCTGATAAATGGGTGTAGACTCTGATAGGAAGAATTAATATTTTACTCATAATGTTCTGTAATTAATGAATGAATATCTACCTTAATCAAACATAATAAGGATATAATAAAGATACATATCAATTTTGTGTGTTTGGATAATTCTACACATAGATAAATAAAAGTAACTATAATGCAATACTAATTTTTAAACAATTAATATTTTTACCAGAACTTAATAAAGCAGTTATTTAACCCATAGTCCCTAATTTTTTGAGGTTAAAAAGAGCTCCAACAGCTTATAGATATAGATAAAAAATATATGTTTATAATATTTTTGAGTCAGAAGATACAATATTTTTTCTGCATTATCCCAGACTAAATCTAGACTATCTATATTTGGAGAATGGAATTCCAGAGTTTGATGTTGTCAAAGCAAGTGGACACCAATATATTAACCACATCAAAATGTAAAATAGCCATCAAATGTATGTATGGCTTTAAACTCTTGACCTTAGTTAAATTATAAGTAAATTATTATGCATATGCAAGTACTAGTTATTTTTTGAAATGAAAGTGATGAACAAATATATTCATGACTCTAGTTTTTGGATAATTCATCTCAAAGATTTTTGTAGTCATATTCCAAAATATATTAGTCTTAAGTTGCTCTCTAACTACAATAAATTAATAATATTGAAAATTCATTTCTTAGTAAATATTCATTTTCATCTTAGAAATGGCTAATTAAGAACTTGTGGCTATCACTACCACATAATACACAAGTAACAAGGAGAAGCAAACATAGCTTGTAATGATGTTCATTTGTGTGTGTATTTAATTAAGAAGCATAATGAATATAGTAAATTTAAAAGGAAAATTCCAAAACGGTTCATTTTCTTAAGAGGTTCATTATTTTAATCTCAAATCACATATAGTTATTTTTCATTAAAGTATTCAAATGTGCATTTTCACATGATTAAATTAAACTTAAAACCAATTTAGTTTCTACTTCTTGATTTATACTTAGAGTATTATAATAAAACAAGCGCGTAAAATACATCACAGTGTTTCACTGTTATCATCATTCATGACCTTAACAGACAACATTGTATTAAATTTCTTCATATATATATATATATATATATATATATATATATAAACTGTTATATTTCATGTAGGGGACTGACATATATTTTCCTAGCTTAAGAATTAAAGTTAATGAGTAATGTATGTGTTCTGCCCAGAGTGTTTGAAAGTAATGTGTTCGAACAGACTCCCTGTGATAAACAAAGGTGTTGCCTAGAGGCATAACAAAGGACCTGAGCTGCAACTAGCAAGAGCGGCCCCACACCATGGCATTGGGGGTCTGGAGGCCACACAATAAACACCCCATAAGATGGCTGGTTAGTCAATGATGGGTAAGATACCTCAAAGAAGGGGCGACCTAAGCCAGGTACAGCTGCCGGGGTTCAGCCGAAGATTTTAGGGGGTCACCCTAAGAGAAGCTGGGGATGAGAAATGCCCCCTATGGCTCACCTTGCCCTTCCTTGCTAATCTCAGTCTTTATGCCTAGTGCCTAGAGCAACCACCTTGAAATTCTGAGTCAGGGGATATCTGTTTCCCTAAGGCTATGCTTTCCGGAATTAATGGCTATTGCTGTACAAGGAACTAACTTTAATCTTCTAGAGTATAAACATAAAATGGAACCAGTGTATTATTACTCGAGTCAACCGTTTGTACGTGTGTCTGCATTTTTCTTTGTGTTCTTTTCTTTGTGTTTGTGTTTTATGTTCTGTGTTTATGCTCCATCCTGTAAATGGGCCACGACATTTCAGACAACAGCATTTTCCCATAATTTATTTACAAGTGTTGATGTATACACAAAATATAAGTATTATATTATTTAACTACATGGTCAAATTTATCATTTAATACTATATATACCATAATAGCATGTAGGATCATGGTATTAGAAATACATATTGCATGTTCATGCTTAGAATTGAAGCAACTGAGTTATAGTTAAAGTTAATACCAATAGATACATGTCATATCCTTTTTAATTAAATGTGACAAAGGTACTCCTTTCATCTTATATACAGTAGCAATTATCTTTTGCTTATTATATTGTTATTAGAAATTATGTGAATTCTACATTGTTGAAAAAACTGTATACAGTATGTAAGCACAGGATATAGTATGCCTTTCCTTCCATTTATGGAGAGTAGAAACCAAAGTATTTTACCTTTGGAAGATATCAAGGAATACCATTAACAAATATGGGTACATAAAATTCACATTCATATGAAAAATCAATACTTCATGTCATATACCACACTATTCAGCAAGAATTTATCACTATTCAGCAAGAATATATTCTTTGATTTTAGAGATATATGTGAAAATATAAAAAAGCATTAATTTTATTTTTCTGGTAAAAATATTTTTGTTGCATTAAATTCCAAATTGTTTTCTACTCCATAGAAATAGTGTACAAATATATAGGTCTTATTTAATCATAATCGTTACACAATAAAAATACCCAAAGTATTTGTCGCAAGTTATTTACCTACTAATTGTTCACCCAAGAGTTTCTGACATTAAATTGTGAAAAAAAGTGTTCCTTGATGTTCCCAAATTTACAAAAAAATTACCTGCATCTTAAAAAAATCAGTAAAGAAATTAATTTTTTCTGAAAGTTAAAGGAAGGGATGTAAGGAGATAAATACTTTGGGTTTTTTTGGGGGGTTACAGAATCTTTGAATATAATTTTTCAGATAAAATACATATTAATAATCAAAAGCTATATTAAATATACTTACATTTTAATAAAGTGCTTAAAGCTATTTAAATAATTCATTCATTAAACTGTGGGTATATAACTGATAGCAAATATGTTAAAATGAAAATGAAATATGATCTTCAATTGTTAAGTTGTAAATGCACACAAATATACATATACATTAGACATATTAATAAGTAGTTTAAAAACACTGATGTATATTTTTAATCAAACATATAATTTTACATATTTAATGTCAATATGCTTGGTTAGTTTCTTTCATAGCACAAAGAGTACTAAACTTGTTGAATATCCTCTCAAATATAAAATCATTAATGGGCAAAATAGTGATCATTTTTATTTTACCTCCTCTCCTTTGACATGCCTAAATTAAAATTAATTTCTTGTGAAAAAACTTTGGTAAATAAATTATAATTAATGCAACACAAATAATTGTATTTTATAAAAATCCAATTTGTACAATGCTAAAAAAGTGTTTTATAAAATTGAGGAAAATGAATTCATGAAATAAACACAACTAATTACAGTGTAGTAATAATAGTTGCAAGCGTTAAAAGTATTTGTTTCTGTTTAATTGTAACTTAAGGAAGAACAAATTCTCTCCAACATAATTACATGGTATTTTAAAGACAATAAAATACAGAATTAAATCAAAATACATCATGAAGCACACTTAATAATTGCTTTTATTTTTGTCCTCATTTTGTAGGTTGTAAAAATTTATTTCTCAATATTGAATAAAAATTCCTACTTGCTAAACTTACCCATTTTTCTGTCATTTTACTGTACATTGAATTATCAATGTACAACATTAAGATTCATACAGAAGTGTAGAATAAAAAACAATGTTTATGGTAATAAACACTGTATCAGTACATATTAAAATATATCATATTCACTTACATTCTTGCCTCAGCTGAAGTTTTGAGGAAAGAATTGTTAATGGTGAATGTGAATTGAGCCTTAAAGTTGAAAACAATTGGGTTACAATTTATATGTTTGCTCAACAAAAAACTGTTTCTGCACATTTCAGTCTGATCATCATGGAATTCAACATTTCTAGGTATCAAGGATTGATTGTCACAAGTTTCTTGAAATAATTGCACTATAATATATCCGATATATTGTTTTACTAACAACATTCAACTACAAATGCAGTTTTATATGAATTTTCTTTTAAATAAAGACCTGTCTACAGTGTTTTTTGAAGCTACAAAAACAGGTATAAAATTCCCAGTGAATTTTAATATGTATAAATATAAGATATAGGTACAGATGAATATTTTTACTTTGGCAAATCTTTAACAATCACCAAGGGTGTATAAGAAATTTTGTTGTCTTTTAGGGGAAAAGCACAAAAAACCCTAAAATCAATCCAGAAAATTTAAAATCAAATAGCGGAAGCATAATGCATATACAAACACCATAACACTACTACAACACGGAAATAATAAAATTTATTTACTTGGGAAAGAAGAGATGAATTGAAGCATTTAGGGGAAAAAAACAACTTTGAACTGAAAGAATAAATGAATCAGAAAATATTATAATGAGAAGGTTGTCATTTGAGTCATAGATACTAGATGGAAGTTAGACATTAATATGGGTAAGTGAAAGATGAGAATGGAGAATATTTTTTAAAATAATAGTTTCATCATTATGTCACTGAGGCTTTTATTTTCTCCACATTACAACAAATAATGTGGTATAAACACAACTGTACATTGAATTATCAATGTACAACATTAAGATTCATACAGAAGTGTAGAATAATAGACAATGTTTATGGTAATAAACACTGTATCAGTGCATATTAAAATATATCATATTCACTTACATTCTTGCCTCAGCTGAAGTTTTGAGGAAAGAATTGTTAATGGTGAATGTGAATTGAGCCTTAAAGTGTTAATGTGTTAATGAGCCTTAATGTGTTAATCACATTTATTATTGTGCTATTGCTCATTGTTGTACCAAACTTAGAATTTTCTTTAATCCACCTCCTCACAAATCCTAATAATCCTTATAAAAAAAAAAAGCTCAAACCCATTGTCATGCTCAAGCCATGTGGTTCCATCCTTAGACATTCTCTTGCCTTTATTAATTGTATACAAAACATTAATATTTGAGATACCATGTGTTTTATGAAATAGAGTTTGTGTGTATGTTTTCCTATAACCCTTCTAAATTCTAAGCAATATGTGAGCAAGTACTTCTTTCTAAAAGAGACATAATTGTTATTAGTCATATGTTTTATTAGTTGCCCAGGTCTGCTGTAATAAAGTAGCACAAACTTGGTGCCTTTAAGACAAAGAAATATATTCACTCACATAGTTCAGGAGGCTAGACATCTGATATCAAATTTTGGCTGGGTTGGCTTTTTGTAGATGCTCTGAGAGAAAGCCCTTCCCATGCTTCTATCCTAGCTTCTTGCTCTTCCCAGCAAGCCTTGGCATTTGTTGGCTGATATCCGAATCACTGAAATCTCTGTCTCTGTCATCATATAGCCCTTTTTCTCTGTGTGTATCTGTATATTCTCTCCACTTATAAGGACACCAGTCATTAGATTTGGGTCCACTCTAATCAGATATGAACTTATTTCAACCTGATTATTTCTATCTACAAAGATCCTATTCCAAAATAAGAGCACATTCTGAGGTTCTATATGAACTTGAATTTTGAGGGGACACTATCCAATCTACCACCAACATTTGTTTAGTCAATGACTATTTATTTCTTGTGTATCTGTGTCTATGATGGGATAACATTGACTTTATATTTACTATCTGATTGATCTTTTATTTATTCACAAAAAAAGAAAAAAGTGGCCTTTATTTGATTTTTTAAAAACAATTTACTTTTGCTATATTATCATATATTTCAAATTAATGTATTGACATGCATTGCTTTTAATTTATATTAACAATCAATAAATCTGCATGTCCCAAAATCAAAGTTATTTTAAAATATTATAGTGAATTTTTCTTCTTAATGTTCCTACAAAATGTTTTACAGTAGTAATTATTTAAGTCACAGCTTTAAATTTACAGTGACAAGTGTCTACTTAATTTTATATAAAAATAAAATTAGAAGTCAAGATATAAGGCTAAATGCAAAGCATATCAATATGAAAATGAAAACTACTTAAAATCTTGCTTATGCATCCATGTCATACATCTTTCACTTCAGAGGCTTTACTCCAACTACCACATGGCTAATAGAGTACTTTTAAAAATGTATGAACCTTGTAACTTTCCCAAAGGTACAATACCATAAGACCATAATCAAAGAAACAACCAGCATATAAAAGGCAATATATAACTAAATGTAGACCTACCATTCAATCCAGAAATTCTACTGGATTATCTACCCAAAGGAAAAGAAATCATTATATCAAAAAGACACCTGCACTCAATTTTTTATCACAGCACAATTCACAATTGCAAAGGTATTAAATCAACCTCAGTGTCCATCAATTGATGAGTGGATAAAGAAAATGTATATGTACACCATGAAATACTACTCAGCCATAAAAAAGACTGAAATAATGTCTTTTGCAGCAACTTGGATAGAACCAGATAGAATATTATCCTAAGTGAAGTATCTCAGGAATGGAAAAAAACAACCACAACATGTTCTCACTAGTAAGTGAGAGCTACACAGTGGGTACACACAGTCATAAAGTGGTGTGAAAGACATTGGAAAATAAGAAGGGGGAAGGTGGGAGGAAGTGAGGTATAAAGATTTACCTATTGTATAGGTATAATGTACACTATTCTGGTGATGGGCACACTAAAATCCCTGACTTCAGCATTATACAATCCATCCACATAATAAAAACACTTGTACCTTCTTAATATTTTGAAATGGAAATTGATCAGAAAAATTATATATAATAAAATGTTCTTCCAAGGTATTTAAACTTAAAACAGAGCTTAGCTTAACAAGATTAACAAAAATTATCACAAGCAAACCATACCTCTGGGACATTTCATGCAGCCAACACATTATCATGCATATAGAACAAATAGAGCTAATTGTTGAAAAGGTACTAATTACATAAGATTGAACACAAAAATGGGCTTATGGATATCATTGATCTCAACTTGGAAGTAGATCAAGAAAATCTATCATTAAAAAGAATATTGAAATGATATTATTTCTGTCCATTCTCATTTCAGCTTTCTTATATTGATTTAATGCCAACTACTACATTTCAGAGGGCATTTCCTCTTCCTGCTTGACAAAAAATATTATTCAATGATAATTTCACTTTGTACTGGTAAAATGTTATCATAATTTCATGCAATACTTTTATTAATTCATGATATTTTCTCTTGGGAAGCAAATTTAAAAACCATGTCAGACTGTTTATAAAAAGTTAGAAAAAATTTCAGTATCTTCAACCGTAGGACCCTGGGGGCTTTGAGAAAGGAAGAAGTATAAACACTAGCATAACCTCACTTAGAGAGCTAAAGATTGACTAACAGAGAGAGAAAGCAGTATTTTTTCAGAAAAGTATACTACTACAGACATCTATACCATGGAATTCATATTTGGGAGGGGGAGGGTAAGAGAAAAAACAGAATATAAGGCCATTTCTTATCACAATGTCACTCTAAATCATTGCCTTCTAATGGCTAACCAATATCAGAACTATACCAATCAGATTTAACTATCAGTTCAGAATATTTCCAATTATGCAATACATTTGTTAATTAATTAAATTAAGGCTTTGTTCTATTGACATGCTGCAATAGATATTTTACTAACTTTCTATGATACTTAAAGTCTTTATTTCCAGTCTGAGATGAATTCAGGTGAATATAAAGTAACATATTATTTTATTGGTTTGCTTTATAACTTTAACTTCATTCAATCCACTGAAAAAGTGAAGAACATACCAAATGTTCCTATACTCTTTATTTATCACTCTCTTGGCACCCTACTTTTTTCTTGCCAATGTTCTTTTTATTTTATCCTCCAATCTCCTCTTAGGGCTTCTTTCACAGCTGCGAAGATACCCAAAGTCAGTTTTCTTCCTGTGTTTCCCCAAAAATAAGAGACAGGGTCTTATACTTATTTTTCCTCAAGAAGATACCCTAGGGCTTAATTTCAAGGGATGTGTTATTTTCCCCTCAAAGCCTCAGCTTGCAGGACACACAGGATGGCCAGGACCTGACAGGGGGAGCTGACCTTGTTGGTGGGGCTGCCCGCACCTTTCTGGTCACCTCTGAGATAGTAGTTGTCACCATGAGACAGATGAGAAAGGCTACGCATCTTTACCGCTCTGCAATGAAATGCATGGGTTGTGCAGATACGCTGCATAGCCATGCCCATCACTAGGTCTTATTTTCAGGGTAGGACTTATATTGTGCAAATGCTTAGAAATCTTGCTAGGGCTTATTTTATGGGTAGGTCTTATTTTTGAGGAAACACGGTAGATAAGAGAAGATGGACACAATTTAATGAATGAAGTAACTGTTTTAAATTAAACAATCAACCACTACCAGAATTTTTGCCCTCATTGATATGTAAACAAGGATATTGTCAAGGTTGTGCACAATCATGATCCAAAATGATGTCCAAAAGCTCAGGTGGTCAATCAATATTGACCAATCGTCAAGGTTATTTTATTAAATTAAATATATCCTAATTTAAATAACCTTTCATGAAAACTAAAAGCCAAAATAGAAAAAGACTTAATAATAATAACAATGAAGAAAACAAAAGCATCAAAAATCTGTAGGATTTTAAAAATAGTTACCTGCTGCATTTTGAGAGCTTGTTTGGAGGTTCTAGTAGGGGAGCGCAGCTACTCATATATCCTTGACCAAAGAATGGTCCTCCTCTATCAGGGAAGGTTGTCTTCCTCCATTGAGCACACAGCTTTGGGAGGGATGTACATGCAGCAGTGAGGGAGGAAGGGGACACCTGCCTAACCAGCCAGATCAGCCGAATCAACCCTGGTGAGCAATGGGGTGACAGATGTCGCAGATCGGCCTCACATCCTGTGCTGTATTTTGGTCAACAATGGACCATATATATAATTATAGTCCATAAGACTATAATACCATATTTTTTACTGTATGATTTCTATGTCCATATACACAAATTCTATATACACAGTTTTACAGTTCCTATAGTATTCAGCACAGTAACAGGTTTGTGGTATAGGAGAAATAGGGCCGTAGGCTATACCATATAGCATAGGAATGAGTAGGCTATACCATCTTGGTTTGTGTAAATGCGGTCTGTAATGTTTGCACTAAAATAAAATCACCTAATGACACATTTCTCAGAACATATCCCCACCCCATCTTTAAGTAACATATGAGTGTAAATGCAATACGTAACTTAAAAAATGTGCTGATTATGCTTGAATCATTTTCCTAAGTACTTACCATCAGTGATCACTTTTTTATTCCTCAAATAATCATTATTTTCTTGCCTCTCTTTTAAATCTGAGGAAATGATGCTTCAGTAGTTTTTTCTTCTATCTTCCCAAATTCACACAAGAGAAAAATTTTGAGTTAGGTGTTCAAATACAAGCAGTCTTATTTATTCCAAAGTCTACAAGAAATAATTAAAAAATATTTCTGTTAAAGGCTAATGAGCATAATCTGTGAAATCAATTATTATCATGACTAATAGATTACATTAATTTATAAACTGAATGCCAATAACATAAATATCTATTACCATTGAGTCACTAGAGTGATATATATAGAATATGACTTAAAACTTGATAAGAATATTCATGCTGAGGTTTTTAAATGTATTTTGGAAAACTGCTTAACACATTAAGAAATGTGTATATATTCAGAATTACACATGGTGTGTAACACATATATTTAGATATATAATGATACGTAGTATAATGTATAATAATATATTATGTGCAGATGCAATTTTTTAATATTTTATATAATATTGCACAGGAATTTTAGTTACTTATCTGAAATAGCAAAAATACTATCATTAGGATAATGTTTGTACAAGGATTGAGATTTCTCTGTCTTTGCCTACAAATTTAGTGTTTTTTGAAAGAATTTATTTTTATAGGCTTTATGTAGTGTAAAATAATATATGTTACAACATTACAGTTTCAAGCCTAAAATGTTGCAAAACATCATTTATTGCAGCTCCAACAATCTTGATTTATATTAATAGCACTTGAAATTAAAACCTTAACAAATTAACCATATTTTTGAAATGAAGCATCTCTAATTTAAATTCAAATATGTAGGATTATCCTTAAAGGGAATCATGGAAATAAATATGGATATCATCTATTTAATCATCTGATTTTAATATATTGTGCTTTCCATATTATGTTTCAAATAAATGTTTTACTTGCCTAATGCAAACTTCTTAAAAGAAAGCATAGTGCAATGTTTTCAAATATTAGTTATAAATTAATGATATACTTGTACATATTATTATGTATTTTAATTGCTGCATATTGCCAATCAAAGCAACTAAACAGAAAATACTTTGAGATGGTTCAAAAATAATCCAAACAATTAGTCTTATAGAAACCCCTTTGCATCAACATATTGGTACAAGTTTTGAATAGTAGTGATTATAATGAGGCAGGTGGCTGAAGCTATCAGTTTCCAGACAGCTGGTAGGACTGAAGTACAAACCAATTATTCAATTTGGCTTCTAAATTTTTATTTGTTTATTCTGGCTTATAGTGGCATTTTCTTTCCCATCTGGATTTGGTAAGTTCCTTAAATAAGTGGGAGAATTAAATCTACCACCAAATTTTGATTGGATCATCATTTCTTTTGCATAGAGAAGTATTTATTTGCATGGTTTTTCTAACAAACTAATGTAAAAACCACCTGGATATTTATGTTTTTTTGAATTTCATATAAAACTATCATGTGTATTACACAAGTTTGTTATGTCTTAATATTATAGACAATAAAATTCCCAGTAGGATATTTAATAAACCTCACAGATTAATGATAAACTATAAGAACACATAAAAGTCCATAATTTTTTTTAAAGAAACATACAACAAAGTACACAATAGCCCAGGCAGGATAGCTCACACCTGTAATCCTAGCACTTTGGGAGACCAAGATGGGAGGATTGTTTGAGGGCAGGAGGTTGGGACCAGCCTAAGGAAAAGTGAAACCTCATCTCTACAAAATAAAGGAAAAATTAGCCAGGCACACTGGTGTAAGCCTGTAGTCCTAGCTACTTGAGTGACTGAGGCAGGAGGATCTCTTGAGCCCAGGAGTTTGAGGTTGCAGTAAACCTTGATGACACCATTGCACACTAACCTGGGAGACAAAGGCAGACCCTGTCTCAAACAAACAAACAAACAAACATAAAAAGCACACTACAGTAATTTAAGTATAAAATCATTTAGGTATTTTCCTTGAAAACAATCTAATAAAAAATTCAACTAAAAGTTTGGTGAGGGGGTAACCTCTCTGTATTTAAGAAGTTGGCACATATTAAAAGTAGGAGAGGTAGAGGGAACTGATTACTTAGTAGATGATACTGGTAAACATTGAACTAATGAATGTACAAAAATTAAAGTTGAAGAAAATCTCACAACAAATAAAACACATTTCAAATGAATTAAAAACTTAAATATGAAAGATAAGCATATAAATCACATAGAAAAGTGTGTTTTGGTATTTTAGTAATCTTTTATTAAGTCTTCTAAAACAAAATCTTAAAAGCATATATTTTATAGTTGACAAAAAGATTAATTTTATTACAAAAAAAGTGGTGAGTCTTGTGACTTAAATGATATTGTAAACAATTCAATTATAGCTAATAAGCTGAGACAATATCATTTTAATATCTATAGTTGAAATGAGATTAATATCTACTTTATATAAGAAAATCATGCAATCAGCCAGGATAAAAAGGCAGTGCACAGATATGTGCATTTTCAAGAGACCTGCTTTAAATATAAAGGCTTAAATAGTTGGAAGTGAAAATATAGTAAAGTATAATATATACCATACAAAAATTGCATAAAACACCTCATATTGTTACCAAAGTAAATTTTCACAAAAAGGGTCTTCATCTTCTTTAACATAATGTTGACATTTCATAATACTAATAGGATGAATTCAGGTAAAACTCATAACATCTGAAATATGTTTATACCTAATAATAATGCTGCAAAATTCATGGGCCAAAACTGACGAAATATGAGGATAAATACATCTTTAAATGTTACTGGGGGCATAGCCATTCGCTTCACTCTTTAATTGAAAGAATCAATTAGAGCAAATATAAATATGTATATATAGATAAATATCAACGGAGATGTAAAAGGTTTGGAGAACATTATCAACTAACTTGATCTAGTCAATATTTACAGAAAACTCAACCAAACACTGAAAAAACACATTATTTCCATGTGACCATGAAACATGCCAAAGACAGACAATGTTCTGGGTCATTAACCACAAAGATTAAAATAATACAGAGTATGTTCTCTGATACAGCAATATTAAAATAAAGATAAATGTCAAGAAGATATTCAGAAAACACCAAAATATTTGGAAATTAAGCAATATTTCTAAGTAAGTCATGCTTCTCAGAAAAATAAGAATTTATTAACATAGGTGAAATGGGAAAGTCCCTTGTATATGGTCCTCAAAGGGACACATGTAGAGCACCTGATCTGGACCACAGAGTGTCAAAATCCTTTTTGAAAACTAAAACAGTCATATGACTGTTCCCACTTTGGGGTTGCCTGACTCACAGAAAGAACTTAAATAATACAAAAAAAAAAAAAAAAAAGAATGGACCTTAGAGTGTCTTAGTAGAGATTCTGGGAGACATCCCAGGCCAGCAACTAACCAACTGAACAATATTGTGATAGGATGGCTTCTTTGCCTCTGAGCAATAAGAGTTACATGTGTGATGTTATTAAAGACTATGTTTATTCTCAATCTTGCCACCATTTTGTCAACCAAAATGAATGAGCCTTTGCAACATGCCTATTTAGGGGTTCTGGAGGCTGTCTGGAGATATGGTGATCATGGTGGTGGCACTGACACCTGGAACTACAGCCCAGAAAGTTGAGCTGATTGTCAGAGGAAATCAGACCACTGGCAGAACAATTAAGGAGGTCACTGAAGGCGATCTCTTCCCTGGGGCCTTGATACCTGGCTAGATTTAGATCTCCTCTAAAACTAAATACTGTGCCTCTGACATTTGGGATGATATAACTAAATGGAGACAGAATTTTCATAGATTCATTCTCCTACCCAAAGCTTTGGTTCAGCCTCTTATGAGGCACCTGTATGAATACATACATCGGAAATGTGATTTGTGGATGGATTTGGTGTGACCTCATTTGAGAGGACCCTATTTATGAGTAAGTATTTATGTGCTTGGGGTAGTCCAATGACAGAAAGGCAACCTACTACACAGAGAGCACAATATGTGGGGATCCACCCTTTTGATGATTGGCAACTTTACTCAGATGTTTAGGCTTGTATTGGTAGATACCTTTTTGTGTAGGGTAGAGGCTTTTACTACTGTACCTGAAGGAAAGAAAGGAGCATCTGGAGTGAATGTGGCTGGGTAAGAGTAGTGGAGATGGAGAAGAAAATGGAGGAGGAACAGAAGGAGATATAAGAGAAACATCATCTGGAAAGTGAAGACAGTAGGAGAGATGCAGATGTATCAAGTAATATGTGGAAGGAAGAGTGGAGATCAGGATGTCTAGCAAGTTCAAAGAAAGCCTGAACATAGGAAACTTCAGACCACTTGCCAAGCCAGCAGCAATAAAGATTGAGTTGCAAAATGGTGTTATGATTAAGAGATTAATTCTAGAACCAAATCTCCTGCTTGATACCTTACATTGAGGCCAGGCTGTATTGCAATAGTAGACTAAACATTTAAGCTGGAGGACTGTAAGTCCCAAAGTTTTCAAATTTTTAAGGAGAAGTCATGCCAATGGGGAGTCTTTAGGCGGGGCTGACTGAACATTGCCTATAACTAGGAGAAAGAAAAAAGGAAAGACTTCCAGAATTGTCATACATCAAAACACCGAGACTCTGAGATGATTGTCCCAAACTAGACCTTTGGGGCACTGATCAGATATTGGACATCCCTGAGTTCTGAATCACACCAAAATGAAACTTAGGGTGCTGGTCAGAAAGTGGGCATCTCTGAGTGCTGATCTAGACCATATGAAACCTAGAAGAGATTTCCCAAAGCCAGGAATCCCTGGGAATAGGTGAAGTATGAGAGGAGATGGTTAGGAGGCATCTCTCCAAGGTACCTCTCTGTGAGTGCCAAACCCTGTGCCAGGTTTCCCATAACCGTGAAGCTACCAACTCTTTCTCATGTATGTTATCATTTCCAAAGCCCTGGAGACTTACTGAGTTCTGAATGGTATTGAAGGCACTGAGGAGGATGTCCTGAGAGCTATGCAGCAGAGGAGGGAGCAGTCTGAAGACAGGGGAAGAAAAGTGAGTTCGTCATACAGAGGTAGAGAAGTGACTCCCTGGATCAGCCATGAGATGTTAGGGTGGGGACTTGTAATGCAGATTGAGAAAGAATTCTTGACACAAAAATTAGAATACTTTTAAAGAAAGAAAATTTATTTTACTTCTCAAAGAAAGGGAACGGAAGGGCACAAGAGAAAGAAAGAAGTGCTGGCATCGAGGGGAAGGGGTTAGAAGTTTATGGTGGTAAAGAAAAAAAAATTATTGCTGCAAGCTGATAGCAGAAAACAGCTGTGAAGCAACTGCATCTGTTTTTCCTTTTTTTTTTTTTTTTACTCTCTCTTTTCTGTGAGGCTGGCTTATAAGTCTTATCATTTTAATAGCTAGTTTATTTTTCTCTGTGAGATAATGTATTACCAATGCCATACTTTCAAGCCTTATGTTACACAGCTCATCTATGTAATGTACTCATCTTGTATAACTGTAATTTTATATCCATTGAAAAATAACTCCCCATACCTCAATCCTCATCCCTGTGTAATCATCCTTCTACTGTCTGTTTCTACACTTTGATAATTTAGGTGCCTCATATAAGAGGAATTATTCACTGTTTATACTGCGTTACTGAATTATTTCACTGGGCATAATTTCTTCTGAGTCTAGGTTGTCACTAATGGTAGGATTTTCCTCTTTTTAAGGAGGAAATAATATTTCATTTTATTTCTATATCATATTTTTAAAATTCATCTGTCTATGGACATTTGGATTGTTTCCATAACTTGACTATTATAAATAATGTTGCAACAAACATATGAGCACAGATATCATCCTGAGATGCTGATTTTAATTATTTTAGATATGTCCCCAGGAATAGTATTGCTGGATTCTATGAGATTTTTTTTTAATGTTTTGAGGACCTTCTATAGTGTTTTCCATAATTTTGTCTTGCTAATGTAAAATTGTATGATAAAATGTACTATTTTTTAATAGGAGAAAAGACACACAAAATTTATTAATGTGCACACATGTGCATGGGACAGTTTTGAAAATACTACCCTTATTTTGAAAAAAGAAAAGACTAAACATTGAACACAAAATAACAGAAGCCATGATAGGTAGGAAAAGACTTTACATTTATTCAATGAATGTCCTTTATGATGTATTTTGAGATTTCTGGAGCAAAAATGCACAGTAGTAATTTGTTTTCCTTGGAAGATTCACAAAAGTGCAGTGGTTAACATTGAGAGAGTCCCTCATGTTTCCAGGAGCAGGATTATCTAGTGGAAGTAAAAAGGCATACCTTACAAACCATAAGCTGAATAGTTGAGGCCAATAGTTAAGAAGTGAGAACATTGGAATATATTGAAGGAAACTGTTTTTTTCTTAATCTTCTAGTTTACATAGAAATACAATTTTAAGCCCTCCTATATTTTCCTTCCATGTCTTACTCCTCCCCAGAGAACTGGAGTAACAAGAGCTGAATTTTGGGAGACAGCCATGTTTCCATGTTGGTTGGTGCTAGCCTATCAAAACTTGACATGAGAAATATTGGTTATTTTTCCTTTCTGCTCTGTCACAGTCCAGTGTGACATGATAATCACATGAAGAATGTACTATGTTAATTACCAAACATGCATACTTTTGTTTCAAACAATAATAAAAAGAAAAGATTGTTATGAGAGTGTATATGAAAAATAATTTTTTCCAATATTGACAATTCCAGTCTGATTTAATTTTGGAGACTTCCTGGTGGGATAGATAATTATGCAAAATTTGAAAATAATAATAATATGTGTATTATGTAATTTATTATACATCCTATATCCTGAAAGATATAAAATAGCTTAAGCCCCAAAATGCAATCTAATTTTTTTTTGGAAATCAATTTCATTATATTCTATGATTTGGAAGAAATATTTATGAGACTTCACCACAATAAGGAAGGAATAATTATATCAATAAACAGAGTTTTCAGGATTCGGAAAAATGGCAGAGTAAAGGTAACTCCCCAGACTCCTGCTCCCAGAGAAGGAGACATAGATATTGGTCTCCTACATGTGAGTGGATCTCCCCACTACAAGGACAGCATCAAGAATCTGCAGAGGTTCATCACGGGACTCTCAAAAAAGGAAAAAAACAAGGTGACCAGAAGATAAGATCGAGTTTTCTGGAGAGTGTGAAACAAACAATAGGGCATGTGAGAGGGTGCCAGCCCAATGAGCCAGGGGGTGAAGTGAGATCAGACCCACAGGAGAACTCCTTGCTTCCCCATTGACCTCCACACCCGCCCAGCCAGGGACCTGTCTGAAATTGGTGCAAAATCGCGGCAGGAGAAGAGGGTGCTGGAGAGTAAAGTCATTAGTGGAAACTCACTGCTAGGATGGCTCCAAGATGGGAGGAAACCAAACTGAGCTGTTAGGAGAGGCAGTTAGATGTCTTGCCTCTGGTAACGAGTGGGGCAAGCCCTACAGAGCTGTTCACTAAGTCGGGGACTCTAAGCTGTAACTGCCTCGGGTGAATAAGACAATTAGACATACAAGAGGCCAAAAGGACCCCTGAGAGATACAATACAAATAGGAAAACACTACGGCACGTAGTCATCAGACTGACTAAAATATCAACAAAAGAGACTATCCTACAAACTGTAAGGTGAAAGAAGCAAGTTACATACAAAGGAAAACCAATCAGGATAATGCCAGATTTCTCAACTGAAATAACACAAGTGAGGAGAGACTGGGGCCTCATTCTCACTCTTTTGAAACTAAATAATGCCCAGCCTAGAATCTTGTACCCTACAAAACTAGGTTTTATATATGAAGGAGAAATTAAGACATTCTCAGATAAGCAAAGTCTCAGGAAATTCACCAAGATAAGACCAGCCCTACAAGAAGTACTCAAAACAGTGTTATCCATGGAACAGCATAATAAATATTCAAGAACATAAAAATAACCAAAACTTAAAGATTAAAGGCCAGATATTACAATGGATCAAGAGAGAAATCAAAGCAACAACATGCAACCCAACAGAATGAACAGTAATCTGCGTCACCTATCAGTTCTCTCAATAAATGTGAATGGATTAAACTCTCCACTCAAGAAACATAGCTGGCTGAATGGATAAGAAAATACAAGCGAAGTATCTGCTGTCTTCAGGGAACACATCTAACTTACAAGGATGCATATAGACTAAAAGTAAAGGGGTGGAGATAAGTATTTCAACCAAGCAGAAGCCAAAAGAAGGCTGGCATGGCAGTTATAATCTCAGATGATTTAGTTTTTAAACCAATAAAACTAGTGAAAGACAAAGATGGTCATTATATAATGGTGAAGGGCACAGTTTAACAAGAAGAGATAACAATCTTAAATATATATGCACCCAACTTAGGTGCACTCAGATTCATAAAGCAAACCTTACTTGATCTAAGCAAATTGATTAACAGCAATTCCATAATTCCCAAAGATTTTAACACCTCACTGACTGCACAAGACAGATCCTCCAAACAGAAAATAAATAAACAAATAATAGACTTAAACAAAACTCTAGAACAATTGGTTCTCACTAACATTTACAGGACATTCTACCCAAAATCCACTGAATATATGTTCTTCTCATCAGCTCACAGGACATTCTCTAAGACTGACCATATCCTAGGACACAAAGTAAGCCTCAAGAAATTTTAAAAAATAGAAATCATGCCACATATCTTCTCAGATCACAGTGGAATAAAAGTAGAAATAAACCCTAACAGAAATTCATATTTCTACACAAAAATGTAGAATTTAAACAACTTCCTACTAAATGACTACTTCATAAATGAAGAAATCAAGATGTTAATTAAAAAGTTCTTTTGAACAAAATGACAATGGAGAGACAAGTTATCAAATCCTCTGGGACACACCTAAAGCAGTATTGAGAGGAAAGTTTATTTCCATAAATGCCTACAACCAAAAGTCAAACAGATCACAAATAGACAATCTAATGAAATGACTCAAAGAACTGGAAAAAGAAGAACAGACCAACCGCAAACCCAGACGAAGAAGTGAAATTAACAAGATCAAATCAGAACTAAATGAACTTGACAACAAGGAAGCTACACAGGATATTAATAAAACAAAAAGTTGGTTCTTTGAAAAAATAAACAAAATTGTCATGCCTTTGGCTACGCTAACGAAAAGCAGAGAAAAGAAATCTCTAATAAGCTCCACCAGGAACAAAAAGGAGCTATCACAACTGATCCCAAGGAGATACAAGATATAATTCATGAATACTACAAAAATCTTTATGCACACAAACTGGGAAATGTGGGGGAAATGGACAAATTTCTAGAAACACACAGCCTCCCTAGGCTTAACCAGGAAGAAATAGAATTCCTGAACAGACCAATATCAAGAGCCAAAAGAGAAACAGCAATTAAAAATCTCCCTTAAAAGAAAAGTCCCTATCCAGATTATTTCACACCCAAACTTTCCCACTCTTACAAAGAAGAACTAGTACCTATCTTGCAGAAACTATTCCACAACATTGAGAAGAACGGAAACCTCCCTGACACCTTTTATGAAGTGAATATTACTCTGATACCAAAACCAGGAAAGGATGCAACAAAAAAAGAAAACTACAGACCAATATCCCTAATGAATATAGATGCAAGAATTTTCAACAAAATCCTAGCTAACTGAATCCAGAAGCTTATCAAAAAAATAATCCATCACGACCAAGTGGGCTTCATCCCAGGGATAAAGGGATGGTTCAACATATGTAAATCTATAAATGTAATTTACCACATAAACAGAGGCAAAAACAAAGACCACATGATTCTATCAATAGATGCAGTAAAAGCTTTTGACAAAATGCAGGACCTTTTAATGATAAGAACATTATAAAATAGGCATAGAAGGGACATACCTAAAAATGAAACAAGCCATATATGACAGACCCATAGCCAACATCATACTGAATGGGGAAAATTGAAAACATTCCCACTTAGAACTGGAACCAGGCAAGGCTGCCCACTATCTCTAATATTTAACACAGTGCTGGAAGTCCTGGCTATAGCAATCAGACAGGAAAATGAAATTAAAGATATACAGATTGGGGCAGAAGAGATCAAACTTTCACTGTTTGCTGATGATATGATATTATATTTAGAAAACCCCAAGGATTCAACCAAGAAACTCCTGGAATTGATAAATGAATTTAGTAAAGTCTCAGGATACAAAATCAATACACAGAAATCAGAGGCATTCATATACGCCAGCGACAATCAAATTGAGAACCAAATCAAAGACTCAATTCTCTTCACTATACCAACAAAGAAATTAAAGTACCTAGGAATATACTTAACCACGAAGGTAAAAGACCTCTACAGGGAGAACGATGAAACGATGAGAAAGGAAATAGCAGAGGATGTAAACAGATGGAAATCCATACCATGCTCATGGTTCAGCAGACTCAACATCATTAAAATGTCTATACTACACAAACTGATCTACAGATTCAATGCAATACCTATTAAAATCCCATCATCATTCTTCACAGATGTGGAAAAAATAATTTTATTCTTCGTTTGGAACCAGAGAAGACCCCGCATATCAAAAGGAATTCTAGGCAATAAAAACAAAATGGGATGTATTGATATGCCAGATATCAAACTATACTACAAAGCTGTAATAATTAAATCAATCTGGTATTGGCACAAAAATAGGAATATTGACCAGTGGAACAGATCTGAGAACCTTGATATAAAACCATCCTCATATAGCCTTCTAATCTTTGACAAAGCAGACAAAAACATAGCTGGGGAAAAGAATCCCTTTTCAATAAATGGTGCTGGGAAAACTGGATAGCCACTTGTAGAAGGCTAAAGCAGGACCCACACCTTTCACCTCTCACAAAAATCAACTCACGCTGGATAACAGACTTAAACCTAAGGTATGAAACTATTAGAATTCTAGAGGAAAATGTTGGAAACACTCTCCTAGACATCGGCCTAGGCAAAGAATTTATGAAAAAGACCCCAAAGGCAATCACAGCAGCAACAAAAATAAATAAATGGGACATGATGAAACTAAAAAGTTTTTGCACAGCCAAAGAAATAGTCATGAAAGTAAACAGACAACCTATAGAATAGGAGAAAATTTTCAGATCCTACACATCTGATAAGTGGCTGATAACTAGAATCTATTTAGAATTCATGAAAATCAGCAAGAAAAAAATCAAACATCCCTATCAAGAAGTGGGCAAAGGACTTGAACAGAAACTTTTCTAAAGAAGACAGAAGAATGGCCAACAAACATATGAAAAAATGCTCAACATCTCTAATCACCAGGGAAATGCAAATCAAAACTACAATGAGATATCACTTAATTCCAGTGAGAATGGCCTTTATCAAAAAGTCCCCAAACAATAAATGCTGGCATGGATGTGGAGAGATAGGAACATTCCCACACTGCTGGTGGGACTACAAACTAGTTTAACCTCTTTGGAAAGCAATATGGAGACACCTTAGAGCCATATAAATAGATCTACCATTTGATCCAGCAATCCCATTATTGGACATCTACCTAAAAGATCAAAAGTCAGTTTATGAAAAAGACACCTTCACTCCAATGTTTATAGCAGCACAATTCACAATTGCAAAGCTGTGGAAACAACCCCAGTGCCCATCAATTCATGAGTGGATTAATAAATTGTGGTATATGTATACCATGGAGTACTATTCAGCTCTAAGAAACAATGGTGACATAGCACATCTTGTATTTTCCTGGTTAGAGCAGGAACCCATACTACTAAGTGAAGTATCCCAAGAATGGAAAAACAAGCACCACATATACTCACCAGCAAACTGGTATTAATTGAGCAGCACATAAGTGGACTCATAGGAACTACAGTAATTGGGTATTGGGCAGGTGGGAGGAGGGAGGAGGGAGGGGCGGGCATATACATACATAATGAGTGAGATGTGCACCATCTGGGGGATGGTCACCCTGGAAGCTCAGACTTGTGGGAGGGAGGGGGAGAAGGAAATTATTTGAAACCTTAAAATTTATACCCCCATAATATGTTGAAATAAAAAAACAAAACCAAAAAACAAAAAAACAGTTTTCAAAAAGTATTTTGTGAACACAGAATATGGTATCCCAAACATTAAGTTTATTTTTGCAGATATTTCAGTATATGTAAATTGTGAGGTTTTAAAAAATATTTCTTTAAATTTTTGATTCTCTAAATTTGAGTATCATTAATTTTGTTTTAATATAATTTATATCTATATTCAAACTAAGATAAAACTGGCAGGTATGAGGCATTTATTTTGCAGTTTCTCACTTACTGAGGACAGTATGAGAAAGGAGTGAATATCATTATGAAATTCTATCACTTTGAAGATCTTTCTTTACAGCTCTTTTTTTATAGAAGGTGGTTTAAGTTAATATCCAATGAAATTTTCAGTGAAGATAGATGAATTCACACTGCACACTTATTAATAACTGGGTTATGAATTATTTATTAAAATAACATTTATCATACTATAACTCTATGAATCTAATAAAAGCATAAACTTTCACATTTTAAAACAATTAGTTTTATAATATTTGTGATATGAATTCATAAATAGACTACTTCAGTTAAAAGTTTTTTTCAACTTCACCAATGGTCAATTAAAGTAAATCTCTCACTTTCCTATAATGCTGTACATTTCTTAGTTAATCAATAGTTATTTTAATTTGGTCTTAAATAAGAGAGATTTTCTTTGTTAAAAAATGTAAAGCAGTTTCGAAGATACTATGATTCACAAATGGAATTTCAGAGAAAAATTTAATTTAAGAAAAGTATTAACCTCATATTTCTTGTATATTCCCAAAAAACGAGTAGAGAAATGTGTTGTTTTGCTGAAATAAATCATCTATTTTTAATTTAATTGAGGACTTCAGTCAATTATAAAAAACAAGAATAAAATCAAAACCACAGTTTTTATTCAAACAGAAAGTAGTAATAATAATGATAGTAATAATGACTAGCATTATATCATTAAGGGATATATTGGTATACCATTTCTTCATATTTTAAAATATCCTCAATTTCAAGAGAGTTTAAGATAATTTAATTATTTTACCAAATGCACAATGAAAACTAATGATTACTGAGAATCAAATTTTGATAGTGTGAGTTTAGAAATTCTAACTGATATACTTGATTGTGGAATCCACGGGCCTCCCCCATCCCCATTAAGCATCCCATTGCTCACTTACCTAATGCATTGTTGAGTTCTGGGAAATTCAAGCTGGAAAACAATCTGTGGCAGACTTTCCTTGCTAGTAAAAACTAAATAGAAACTAAATTAAATTTAGTTATTGTTGAATAATTTGTAACTAAAGTGTAAAGACATTAAATCTGGGGACAATTTTAGGGCATTTTCTCAAATGTAGTGATACAATATAAGGAAAGTAGAACTGGAAGTCAAAATATTCTTTTTCTTGCCCGAGAACTGCCTTGAAGAAGTTATTTATTTTTATTTGCCTTATGTTTATAATTTTTGAAATTCTCTTATTGCTATAAATTATCATTTCTATGAAATTGGACTTATCTTACCCCATCTATTCAATACCCTGAAAGCTCTTTTATGATATACAATTAGTTTACAGAGTTGTTAAAGTCTAAATTATTTCTCTGTACCAAAGCTGAATTCTATATTCTTTTATATTTTATTAACCAGGTATCACCACTTTGACATGTATATATTTTTTAAAGTGAAGAATAATTTCAATAGCTATGAAACAAAAATATCACAAATAAATCATACTTTGTGCCATCTATGAATTTAGGAGATGTTTTTAAGCATAGGCCTCTAAAAAAGAATACCTAAACTTCACAGTCTTTATATAACATGTATTATATAACAAAGTAATATTTTTAAATAAAGATTTTCAATTGTATATGTAGATTGTGTTTGCTGTTATTTTCAAAGGTCATGAGACATTATGAATGTCATTACGACATTCAATTACAATGTTGTAGGGACAGGGAATTTGAGAAAAAGATTGTGAAAATTAAACATGTAAAAAAATTTGGCTTTTTTTTAGTACCATAATTGGGGCCTCTATACATGAGACTATCTGAGAGAAGTTGAAAGTCAGTGACAAGAATACTTAAATAAAAAATTAGGAATGACAGAGACTGAGTACATTACACCTCTGACTTCATTATCTACTGAATTTATCTATTATTTATTAACTGTGCTTTCAGATAAACTGAATGATGGCAGGCCATGTTGATAGTCAAGAGACTGGATGAAAATAATTATATAACTCATATATATATTTTTTCTTTTCTTTTTGTTTTTCTGGGGAGGATGAGTCTTGGAGGACAGGGAGATATCTTACTTTGCTGGTATACCTATGGACTGAATTTTAAACCAACTAGTTGAACAAACAAAGGATGATGTTTATAAAATTTTAAAATATTACAGTAAATTTATGTTTACCTTAATTCAATGCTAATTCAGCATCAAAAAAAAATTCCTTGAGTTTGTAAAGTACTTAGGCTAATGGTGAATAGCAGCGCAATACCAATAACATTAAAAAAAAATAAAAGTTGAATATCTAAAATAACTTTCTGTGCTTTCCCTGTAGCATAAGTAATTGTATACTAGTAAATTCTTCATATATTTGGCAAAATATTACCACTGATACTGTAGTGGGTTTAATGGTAGTCCCCGAAAGATACGCACCTCCATACCTGTGGATATCACCTTATTTTGAAAAAGGTTCTTTGCACATGTTCTTAAATTAAGTAACTCAACTGGAAATCATCAAAGGATTAACTGGGTGGACCTTAAAGCTAGTGACAAGTATCCCTACAAGAGAAGGGGTGCTGTATCTACATGCCAAGGTTTGTAGTAATGTTATAGAAGTCCTAGGAAACTAATACACATACTTTATCAACAAAAATATTTTGAAAAGTAGTGATAATATTTTCTAAACCCATTGCTATTATTCAGTTGTCACAGCATTGATCACCATTCTATTGTTCTATTCCACAGTATAGTCTCACAACTAATTAATCTTAAAATTTACTCATATATTTAAATCAGCCCTAAGTTTATTATACTTCTTTTCCCTGCCAAATAAAGGATCTTCCATATCTTGTTGTTTATACAAACTATAATGATAACTAAAAAGATAAAACATAATATATTTGTTGTAATCTGGATAAAAAATTTGTAATGCTGATGATTTTCCTACTATATACACCTATATTATTTACTTCATTTATTTTAATGTTAAGAGATATGTGATTATTATTTAAAATTAGACTAAAAAAAGTATAAGAAATTAAACAAATAAGTGACTCTACACCAACTACTCAGAGATTACCACATTTGATTTTTCAATATTAAGGTGGAATGTTTTCCAAAACTTCCCACAGGGATATCTCCATTCCTGCATACCTTTCTAAACCTATCCATTTCCCTATCAAGTGTTAAAATGTATTTCCTTTTCCTTGAATCTGGGGAAAAGGGGATTATTACTCTTTGGTATAATATGTATGACAGAAGTGATATCATTTGATATCTGAGGCTAGTCATTAAAAGCATACAGCCCCCCCCTTCTCTACCTCTCCCCCCTTTACACTCCATCCCCTACTCTCAACCATGGAAACTAACCTCCTTGCAATGAGGAAGTCCTAATTACATGGCTTGGCCCCATGTAGGTGAAAGTCTCAACTGAGGTTTCAGCCAAGAGCCAGGATCAACTGCCAACCAAAGTGAGTACATAAGCCTTCAAATTATCCAGCCTTAAAGTCTTCCAGGTAAGGACCTAGCTCTTGGAGAATTAAAATAAGCTGAGAACTATCTGTATTCCTGGCTCACGGAATCCATGAGCATAATAAATGGTTATTTGATGTCATTAAGTTTTAGATTAATTAGTTATGCAACCACAGTTACTGGAACAATTTCTGTATCACTTGGAGTATCATTATATAGACTGACATATTCAGAGTAAAGAACAAAAGCACAGTGGCCATAACATTTATGAAACACCTTTGATGAGAATAACCGTAAGTCAGCAGAGTAAGGGAAAAGTTAGTACAATGTTTCATACTGAAGGAAGGCTCAGGAAATTCTTATTGGTGTGAAAATTAAGAGAAAGCAAATTTTTAAGCATACATTAGTTCAGCTAAGTAAGAACCTTTGAAAAATTGGTTGAGAAAATACTTACCTTCATACGTCTAATAGAAGTACATATACAGCATATTAAACTTTTTGTGGTGAAAAAATATATAAACCTATATTTTCATTAGATCAGAGTTTTTAAAACCTTTACCTGTATGAATTATTCTCCCCTATAGATTACAAAAAATGTACAATGATAATTTGAGGGTACTCTTTGTATGACTAAGTTATATGTATCTCCTAAAGATTTAGAGATCCCAAAATATACACATTTGTTTCTCACAATCAATATCTATTCTTTCAATCATTTTATGCATAGATTCTAAATTTAAGACAATATTATCTTATCAAGATTTGTATTTATATTTCAAAATTGCTACTGGAAAATCATCCCTCTTTTCCTTGATTGTGAGTAGAGGTGATGTGATTATAATAAGCTGTTAGGTATGTATAAACACACGTACAAATATATTTGGCTTGTATATATCCATATATTTTTCAGATCTTAAAATCAATTATAGACCACTGTCTACCAAGTCACAATAATTTTAAGGAAATTATTTCTTTAAAAATGTAAACTTGGAGACAAAACACATGAAAAGAAATCAATTAGAGAAACAATTCAATAAATAACTTACCGATTTTATGTAAAAGTAATTAATATAAATAAACCTAAGAAAAGACAAAAATAAGGACACATTTATATATTATTCTTATGCATCATATGTTTCTAACTACGTCAGATGTTTCTAAAGTTATAAAAAATAAGAATACTAAAGTATTGTCTGAAAAACAATTATATTTGGAGCAAAGTATGGAGAGTTTTACATTACAAATGTGTTACTTAGGTTTATTTTTATCTGTACAAATATGAAGGCAGTGATTATAATTAGCACTTAAGGCATGGAATTTAAAGCCACTAAACACTTTACAGGAATTATTGATCTCTGATTTTGTCTCTTTTTTTCCAAAAAATAAAAATTATTATTTTTCCTATCCATTATCACAAATGAAGGGGGTTATATTATGGTTTCAAATGTACTCCAATTATCCTAGGTTGTCAAGAAAATTAATATATGTAATCAATTTTTAATTATCTCAGTCTGGGAAAGCCTTCTAAATTTTATTATTTATTTAATAGCAGAAACTCTAAAGTGACAAATAATTTTTATTAACTTCATTGCTTAGATCATTAATGAACTCCTAATTGTCACATCTAATAGGTATTTGTCAGTTGTGATCTTGCTCTTATGTATAATTTTAATCAACACTTCCCTCCTCTCTTCTTAAACTCTCTCTTCTCTTCCACTATGTGTTGGTTCTGTCTCTGGGATTCTAGCCTGTCCTTTTAAGTCTCCAAGATCTTCTCTTATTTTATCCACTTCTTAAATGCTGGACCTCCTGAAATGGCTCTTTTTACTGCACACAATCTGTCAGGAAGAATCATCAATTCACCTGGGTTTAATTTACAAATGGTTCCATTTAGCTGATGAGTTAGGTAGAAGAATTTATAGCAGAGCAAATTAATATCTTCTTACATGAGTTTTTCAGACTTAGTTTGCAGCTTTAAATAGTTTGCAATAAAGCTTACTCTCAATTTATTTGTTTGTTCACAAAAAACTAAGAGTATCATACTGTTGACCTAAAAGGGAGAGGGGGAAGCCCAAAATGTGATTTAAAGAGTTTACTTGAGTCAAAAAAAGGACAGCTAACTGGAAGACTCAGACTCAAGGGACCTTGTATATGTGCTCTCTTTGGTTTTTGTTACGGGCAAGTTTTTAAAGGCAAAAAAGGTGGGGGCAGAGAGTGAGCTGTTACTGGCCTTCCATGTTCTCTCCTTTTTGAGATTTAAGAATTTTTTGTCTTACCTTTTTTTTCTTTGAAAGCCCTAGCTCCTTGTTTGGATTGAGTCCTAAACCGAAGCAAATCCTGAGAGACTGAATTAGAGAGCTAAATTGAGATCAAAAATCCTCCTCCAGTCTCTCACAAATCTCTCTGTTATAAAAATTTCCTGTAAACACTTGGTCTTCTCCCTGTCTCAGCCATTAGCGATTGAGCTATTTTGAGTTGGGTATGTTGACGTCTTCTGTGTCTCCATAGACCCTAGAAAACATACATTTTAAATAATTCTGATAGTTTGCAGTAGTGTACAAGCATCATAAGGTACTATGTAACAATATAAGGTACAATATAAGGTACTATGTAACTATCAACCATTGTGATGATTATCTTAAGTCGTTATATCACATATTTTTAAGTGAGTAAGACTTTTAGTGTCTTGTGTTTTGACAGGGTCAGAGGGAGACTGGGGCATAGAAACAGATATGACTTTGGCCATCAACTTTACAAAAGCCTCACTCATTCTCAAAGGTGCTTTTGTTCGAATAATATGAAAAAGCCAATGGGAAGCGAAAACTAAAGTATGACTTTTAAAAAGAATAGTGAGGCAGAATAAAAAGAATTGGAAAATATAGTTACACAAAGTGAAACTTTTGATATATTGAAATGAAGTTTTTCCCTCTTTTGGTCTCCATGTATTGCAAGGCCTTTGAAAAAGATGATAAAATAAGAATTAGTTTATACAAGCTCTTTCAATGATATTTTGAGGATATATCTCAGTAAGAAATAAATAACTGAGGTGTATTTTTCCTGCAGTTTCTACTCCTCTTTGAAGAGAGAATAAGTTAACTCTAATACCTCTGTTTGCTTGTAGTTCTGAAGTAACTGAAGTTGTAAGTGCAGTTTTTTCCATAGCTGTTCATTAAAGCCGTGTCAGTAACTCACCACCTTTTCCATTCCTTCCAGGTGATTAGAACGAAAACTTTATAACATTTCTGACAAATTAACAAATGGCCAGTGACTATTTTAAACTGTATCCCCCGTTCTCCAGAAATTGTAAACAACATACCCACAGGCACAGAAAATGTGTGCGAGTTGCTGATGTCAAGAAATGATACAGCTATATATTTGGTCACTCAGGAGTACTTGTCTGGGAGTTTCCTTTATTCTGTAATATTTGGAGGACAGATGTTATACCCATGGCAATTATGCAATGGATATAAAACAGAGAGAGTTATGAGAGAACACTTAGTCCACTGAACCTACAAATTTGACACAACAGTTTTCTTCCTCTCATGCGTTTACCCTGTCTCTTGGAACTGAAGCAGAATCAAATCATCCACAAAGATCAA
Organism: Mirza zaza; assembly: GCA_008750895.1. Taxonomy (NCBI): domain Eukaryota; kingdom Metazoa; phylum Chordata; class Mammalia; order Primates; family Cheirogaleidae; genus Mirza; species Mirza zaza. Next base: position 38,584 of record VSMD01101728.1, read on the forward strand.
AATGTAGATAAAAGTGAATTTTCTTTGTTTTCTGTAAGTAAACACACATTTGCATTTAATTCTCCAATTTGCCTAAGCAAAAATTTTATTCTCAATTCCGCGTACTCAGTCAAATCCAGTAATTTGATTAATATTACTGTCATTGTCCAATTCGTAGTTCAGTCACTTTGGAGGATATAGGCAGTCTTTCACTGTTTCATCCCATTTCATCTGTCCTGTCTTGCTACTCCAGGGTACCTTCTTATCACCTGAACACTGTTGAAGTAAACAGTGTCCTAAGAAACTTCCAGTTGTTGAGTCATTTCTTAATTAGTTCAATTGATCTGGGCCTCCTGGCCAGCAGATAGTCTGCTTTGCTGGTCTCTGCAGGTGTTGTCTGCCTTGCTCACCTGTTTTTCCAGATATGATACTGGCCTTTATTGCTGCCAATTGTGCAACAGCAAAGAGGCCTATCTTTCCTGGAAGGGAAACTCCTTTCTGTTCCTTGGTGCAATCATTTGCTTATTAAGTCATTCTGTGTTCTCTTAAAAGGACAAAAACCCTTAGGTGTTTCTCAATACCATATTGGAACATTTAGGGTTTATAAAGCTGTCCTCAGGATGATCCCATAGAGTTCATTTCTTTACTATTGCACCAAAACCATACTGGATGTTAGATTTTCTGAAAGGTTCTTAAAAGAACAATAAAATTATTTATAACCTTAATTAAAATAGGAAGAAGTCCAAAACGCCACCCTTAATTTCTCCTACCAAAATCCATGTAATGGATTATATGATAAAATGTGGCATCTATGATTATGTTACGTGGCAAAGGGATTTGGCATATGAAATTAAGACCACCAATCAGTTGATTTTGTATTAATCAAAAGAGATTATATCAGTGGGCCCAATCTAGCTAGAGAAACCTTTTAAAAGCAAAGAGTTTTTTCCACTTTATGGTAAATAGGGATGTAAGAATAATTTGAAGCATTAGAAGGATTCAAAAGTATTGTTGTTGGCTTGAATACGGAGAGCAGCCTTCAAGAGGGAATATGGCAGTTTACAAACTGAGAGCAGCTCCCGGCTGACAGCTGGAAAAAAAAATGGTGTCTTCATTTCCTACAACTGTAGGCAATGTAATTCATATATTTCTGAATGAGCTTGGAGGCATATTCTTCCTAAAAGCCTCTAAAGAAAAGCCCCATCCAAACAACCCTTTGATTTTGGCCTATGACACTTTAAGCTAAAAACCCAGCCAACCTAGTCCAGACTTCTGGCCTAAAGAAATGTGAGATGACAAACCAATAATTATCTTCAATTCTGAGATATCTGATTAGTTTTATCTTTAATAGTTAAGTCCCTGGTAACTGTTATAAAACAACAGGAAACCAACACCTTGTGTTCTAGGTAAGAGTTTCCTTGCCATGTTGATGAAGACAACCAAACAGAAAGGGCATGCTAACATAGATAGTAAGCTGAGCAAATGTCTCAGATCTCAGTTCTCATTGGAATAGTTTCTCAAACTGTATTGCTGCAAATAAGAAGCTCATAGGTAAATATTTCCAGTTTAAAAAATATATAGAAAACAGATGTTATTCCATGCCACTAAAATGTTCTTTAACAGGGGAGTTATTTAAATGTCATATTTTTCTGCTAGTAAATATATAAAACATACACAGATGTGTCAGGAGATGTGTATACACACACACACATATATACATTTACAGAGAGGTGATTTAAAAAAATAAGATTATTATAAAATATTTGCCCACAGTCTGACAATATGATGGATGGTTTGTACAAATCAAATTTTCTCATATTAAATTTTCTTTCTTTCTTACTTTACACCTGAACTAAATTTAGTTACGACATATTAATGTCATTTGATTTACTCTTGATATAGAAGTTAGACAAGACAGTGTCTATACTAGAAAAAAAATATTTCTTCCACATCATTAATCCTACATATCATAAATTTATATTTATTTTATGTATAATACAAAAAGTTACATAGTATTTTTAAAAATCAAATTTTTTGTAAACATTATCTTGAGCAGCAAAATTGAGAATTAAAATAATATTTGACACTATAAATAAGATTTAATTTTGAAGTCAACAGCTTAGGGCTTAATGATTTTAATCTTGGGATTCGACTTTTTGTAAATTCTGAATTTGTATGTTATGAACAATTTATGATTTTTATTAAAGTATAGGTAAATAGGAAATTAAAAAGAAAAGTATTATCTGTGAATCTGCCACTCAAAATAATCTTGTTACTTTACCATAAAATATGTTGGGGAAGCTACTTATTTTAGTGCAATAGTTTTCTTTTTTAAATATAAAAGATTTCAATCTATCATAAATTTTCCATCTTGTTTTAATATAATTTCACATTATTAAAACTCTCTAAAATGTTTAATATATAGTGGTATATTATATATCATACTATACACTTAAGCATTTCCATATTTAGGAAATTGGATAAGGATTTTGGGGTTCAATTAAGTTAAACAGTAATATGTGCTTGTAAATTTTATCTGGGTTTTGTGTTTGTTATTGCTATGATTAATGGCTGGGATATGAACATGTTATAACATGATGCATGGGCTAGACATTTAAAATGTTAAATTTTAAAAATCATTTTCATTTTCAATTTCTAATCTGGATAGTTATTTGTTATTATTTCTGGGATATGCTTTAACCTCCACAAACAAATTTTCTGTTGTAGTTAAACTTTTTCTCTGACTCTACTTAAGTAGCCTAAAAATATTTCCTTAAAATATGCAAACATTTAAAGTCTATACATATAGCAAAAATACTAAAAAAAAAAGAAAAGGAAAAAAGAAATTCATCTTTCTGTGAATTATTTCAATAAAAGCAATACCTTTCACAATATTTTTTGTTTGAAAAATATTATAAAATTTTGATAAATTTAAATTGATAAGAATATCATATATGAGGAATTATGAATATGACACACAAAAAATATGCAAGCACCCTTAGCTCTCACTCCTCGCAAACATAGGCATTGGTGTAACATGCATATGGTGATTAGCAACTCTCTTCTTTTTCTAATTCACTTGATAATCAGAGAACTAAGATATCAAACTCCTAAGGACAGTCCATCCCAGAAAGAACCTGTCAGGAAATTGTGCTCCCAGCTGTGCCTCTGGAAATGTCTTATTAGTGTTGAAAGCTTCCCCAGGCTGACTATCTAGGTGATATATTCTTTTATTTTTTAAAATTTATGTGAAACAATTGGGAGAAACTTTCATATCTATCTCATACAGAGTATCTATTTATAAAAAGACAATTGCTTTTTCAAATGGAGAAAACTGAATCATTCTAGATTTGTGAAAGTGAAGTATGATATTTCTGTTTTAATGACACAAGGAGTGCCCAATTCCTTACGAAATTCATCCTCCTTCACCCTAAACATGGCAAAGATTCAGCCATACTATTTGTCATTTTAAAAAGATTTCTGCTTCATACTAATGTGCAGTTGGATGGCATGAATTTATCATTCTTCAGTGTTTATTTGATACTGACCATCAGCTATAGCTTTGTATAGTTTTTCCTATGTTTTTTGCAAGTTGTGTTAATAATGTCTTGATCATTCATATGCTATTTTAGAGAACTGTATTTTTTAAAAAATTTAAATTTAAAAGAAGTCACATTTTAGAGTGGTCTAAAATGTTTATTTATCCATTCATTCATTCCTTAATTTACTCATATATATGCAGCTATTTATTATAGACAGTATGCTGGCACCAAAAACATAGCAGTCATCTTGCAAGCATGACCCTGGCCCTTAAAGTGAGAGTTTTATTCATAGAAAATTATGTTAGTGAGGCATATAGGATATAGCATCATGAAAGTTATGATGAATTAAAATACATTCTGCTATGAGACCAAGAAGGGACTAGCAGTTATAACATCAAAATGATTCTAGAATATCTATTTAAAATAAGAAGTATCTATGTTCAGAGTTGTTAATTTGGATAATGTTTGTTAGTCACGTCATGTGCTATTTTCGTATGTGTTTTGAAACAACATGAATAAATATTCTTTTGATAGAGAAGTTCTTGATTTTTCTGATAATTTTTGTTCCTTGCTGACATACTTGACTCCCAGAAGTAGAGCATTTGCTAACATACATTACTTGCTATGCAAAGTTTTAGCTACAGAAAACTTAGTTTTAATTCATTTTCCACCTAACATCTGCAACCCTGGCATCCTATGTTTCAGCAATGACAGGAGTAACTCTACTTGATATTTTTCTCACATTATTATCAATTATCATTATGCTTTTTTCCACTAGTTCTAATGTACCCACTCTACATCCTCGAAGGTAAATCATTTTCAGTTGAACTGTAGCTTTCAGCTGGCAGTCTGTCAAAGAATCATATTGGTGTTATTTTTAAAACTAGAACATATATTTATACAAAGGGCATGCACATGTCAAGAATAATTTTTGGTATCAAATGGCATTTTAGTAAAGAAAATTTTGCATTTTCATATACAAATAATGATAAGCTTAAAATATCTAAATGTTAATTAGAATATTGTTAGAAAATCAAGAAATAGGTACCTTGTCATAAGGAAAACACTACTGATTTCATTGTGTTCTATATTGTATAGCTTGATATCTGAATAACTTGAAAGAAACACTGCTCATTCTTTAAAATACATAACATTGACATGTAAGGATAAATTTTGTTTTTATTGTGATCATATATACGTGTATAACATACAAATGAACATACACATATAGTATTTTTGTTAAGAGAATTTTTGTGGTGTGTTGTAAAACATGTTTCAGTACTTGAAATCTCCCTCCTAGCAGTCCTAGCCACCACGAGTACCAGAATAATCTAGAAAAAAGTAATGACAAAAGGAATTTGTAGAAACTTGGGGAATTTCTTATCTTACTGAAGAGAAAAGGCTCTCTGGATAGAATAATTTAATATCTAAAGCTTTTCCCATTTGAGTACAATCACATAAAGCACTTATTTACAAATTACCCTGTTAGGAATTATTTTAATACTTATGTCTTTGAATTCTAATAATCTGTATGGTTTTCATAGCAAATAGAATATATTTTTAAAATGACAGTTTATTTAACATTTATATACCAAAATATTTAGTTTTTATTAGAGACAAAGAGACTGTATACAAGAAGAATGTAAGTGATTAGCTTGAAACTGTTAAAATAGTTCTCTATTCTATGGTCTCAAAATTGAAGTCATGCAACCTGGGAGATGTACATAATAATTCATTGTGATTGTGGTGCAGGCATCATACATTGGATATGTACATGTATGGGTGCATCTGTATATGCTTGTATATACAAACATACATATACTTTCATATTTTATGGCTATTTTATCTATCCATTATAATATAAAAATCTATGTTGGTATGGTATTATATCTATAGTTTTTCAACAGCATAAATAAATATATAGTTATTAAAAGTTAGTGTTTCAATTTCTATTTTACTAGTAAAAATATATTTAACATTTTTGGAGATTATAGATCAAGTCAAATGAAAATATAAAAAGAAACATTTGCATACAGTTTATTGGATGATCAATATATCTGTCATGAATATAACTGTTAAATCCTTAATATTGGGTTAGAATATAGGGATGGTGGGAGCAGACATGATTTGCCAGTGTAATTTACATGATTTAAAATATAAGCTTTGGACTTCCAGCTTCTAGTCTGGCACATAAGGAACTTGGAAGTCATTACTCCATCATAATAGCAGTAAAAACCTAACAACTGAAAAATCTATAACTCTTCTTAAATGTACCTAAGAAGGGAGGTCATAGGGCAAACTGCTGCTCTCAAAATTGGAGAGACAGGTAAATGCAGAGAATCACAACTTTATTGGAGCAGAAACCCATCATCAGAAAACCCTACAAGAACAAGCATATGGGTAGAAACATCTATATTGTAATTCATAAATTACTAGGAGTGTGGTCACATCTGTAGTTAAAAATTCCAGGGGAACCCAGTTTAAGGGGTGCCCCACATTTTGTGATTTTAATTCCAGGAACTTGACCAGGTATTCACAGTGAATATTGGATAAAAACCCTCTCAGTCAATAAATAGGATGAGAGGGAAATCAGCCATTTTTTAAATATATCAGAGCATTCTATTGTTGACAAGGTCTGCCCTCAACAGAAATTATTTTAACAGAGCTTAAACTATTCCATTTTTTCAGAGCTTACTCTACCTGGGATATGGAAAATAGCTAATTCCAGCCCATTCTAACCCATCAGATGGAGGATGGAAAATACCCATCCCCAGCCTATGCTAGTCTAAGTGGCTTCCTGTCCCACCTACAGAGTGTGGGGGAGTGGGAAACTGAGAAGGATTTGTGAAGTTCACAGTCCAGAGAAACAGGCTCACTAAAAGACTGAGACCTAGTCATAGGACTATAGAATCCCTCTGCCCCCATACCTTTCCACATTACTGAAAACCTAATTTACTAGTTTATCCTCTTCTTTTATCAAGAAAAAAATCACTGAGAATACTAAATGGCAAAAACACAATGTGAATAATCATAGCAAGCATCAGAAGCAGACACAAATATGGCAGGATTGTTGGAATTATCAGACCTGACTATAAAACAACTATAAGTAATGCACTAAGAGCTCTAATGTACAAAATATACAGCATGCAAGAACAATACAGCAACATAAGCAGAGAGGTGGAAAGTCTGAGAAATGATCAGAAAGAAATGCCAGAGATCACAAAGACTACAACAAATAAAGTATTCCTTTCATGAGCTCATTAGTATATGACACAGCTGTGGAAAGAATCTGTGAACCTGAGGACACATCAATGGAAACATCCAAAACAGAAAAGCAGAGAGAAAAAATGAATTAAAATGTAATTGAAGAAAACATACAAAAATTGTGGGGCAACTCAAAAGGTGTCATATATGAATAATAGGAATATATCATGAGGAGAAGAAAGAGAGATAAGAGTGAAGAAATATTTGAAGAAAAAAATGACTAAGAATTGACTCGCTTAATGTCAGACACAAAACAACAGATCTGTGAAGATTAGAGGATGCCAGTTAGGATAAAGACAAAAAAAGAGAAAATAAAAATCCTATTCCTAGACATATTACATTCAAAGTGTAGGAAATCAAAGATAAAGAAAAAAAAAAGTCTTAAAGCCAGAGCGGAAAAAAAAATCACCTGACCTGTGGAGGAGAAAGGACAACACCAAATTCTGGCAAGGATTTAGAGCAACAGGAATTCTCATTCATTGCTGGTGGGAAGGCAAAATGGAACAGCCACTTTGGAAAAAGGTTTGGAAGATGTTTCTTAAAAATTAACCCATTCTTATTATACAGTCCAGCAATTGGGTTCTTTGGTATTTACCCAAATCAATTAAAGCTTAGGTTCACCCAAAACCCAACACAAAATTGTTTACAGAAGCTTTATTTACAATTACCTAAACTTGGAAGCAAACAGATGTCCTTCAGTAGGTTAATGGATAAATGAACTGTGGTACATCCAGACAATGGAGTATTTTCAGCATTTAGTTTGTCTTTCTTGTTCTAATAGACTACCAAAAACTGGGTAACTTATAAAGAACAGAAATTTATTCTCATAGTTCTACAGGTTGTAAATCCAAGATCAAGGCACCAGAATCTGGTGTCTTGTGAGGGTCTTCTTGCTGCATCCTCACATGGCAGAAGGCGTAAGGGTAAGAGATAATGAACACTGTGTCCTCACATGGCAGAAGAGCAAAATAACATGCTAGCAAGCTAGCCAAATACTGTTTCGTGAAACTTCTTTTATGAGGACATTAATCCCACTCATAAAGAAGGAGTCCTCATGGCATAATCACCTTTTAAAGGCCCCACTTTTTTAACACTATCACATTGCTAAGATTGAAATTTTGGAAGGGATGCATTCAAACCATAGCAATCGCTAAAATGAAATTAGGGATCAAACTATGAAAACGCATGGAGGAATCTTAAATGCATACTCTTACATGAAAGAAGACAATCTGCAAAGTCATCTATATCTGTGTTATCTCAATTATATGACATTCTGGAAAAGGAAAAACTGTGGAGACAGTAAAGGATCAGTGGTTGCCAGAAGTTCAAGGAGGTGGATGAACGAATAGGTAGAACTCAGAGAATTTTTAGGTAGTGTATGTTACTACAATGGTGGATACATTTCATTATACATTTGTCCCAACCCATTAAATGTACATCAAGAGTGAATCCTCATGTAAACTATGGATTTTGGGTGATAATAATCTGTCAATATAGGTTCATCAATTGTAGTAATATATGTACGACTTTCATACAGGATTTTGATAATGAAGGAAACTCTGCATGTATCATCCAGGGGGTATGTAGAAAATATCTATACCTTTTCATTCAATTTTGTGTGAACTTAAAACCACTATGAATATAAATTCATGTAAATACTTTTAGATTAAATTAATAAACTACCATAGAGATTGCACATTTTTACCTATCTCATTTAAACTATATCATAACCTTTTTATATAATTAATTATTAATGTTATTTTATTTAAAATAAAACTTACTCAAGCATATTAATTCAATATTTCAAGGAAAAAATATCTACTAAGTGATAGGTTACAAACTGAACCCAAATTTTAAGAATCACATTTCATCCCTCATGTAATTAATTCACCATGTCAAAGATGGCAGACCATGATGAATTTATAAAAAATATTAAACATTAAATATTTTACTTCTCCCAGTTGCTAAATGAATGATTCATTCCCCTTTGATCCTCCACACTTGATAAGACCAAATGCACCAATTGCTACCCTCTGTCTTCATTCCTGAACTATAAATTTTATTCCAAGAGTCTCCTCCCTTGGGCTTGCTTCTCCAAACCTTATCCCCACCCCATACTCATTCCTCATACACACAGATAACTCTTAAAGGCCTACGTTCATCAATCTTAAGAAACTAACTTCTACTGTGCCTTAGTAGCAACTTTGAAATTTTTATCCGCTTTTTCTGATAAAAAAATAGAAGAAAATTTTATAAGGAATTCTCTTCATGTCTTGTCAATTTTCTAATACCCCAAAGCAGGAAGGTAGCAGAAGACATTTTATTACTACCAATAAAAATGTAATATATACTTTTTAAAGGTACCTTTAAAAGGTACTCCTTTTTTCTATACTGTCACCCCTTTTATAACCCAGAATAGGGAAAGAACTAGTTAGTCTACTGATTATGAGGTCATTTTAGAACATGTGAATGTAGCATATCAAAAATGGCTACAAGTTTTGACACTTGTCTCACAGTTGCCATGTGGATGCTTTTACTTAAGCAATGTGGTTGAAGTGGTCCTATCTCAGTTCTGAGCTTAGTCTGTAGGAGGACTAGTAGGTTTCACAATGGTGTCTTGGAGCCCTGAATATTCATGTAAGAAGATCAACTACCTTTTTGTAGTGATGTGTGGAAAGGTTCTGAGAATACATGAAGTAGAAGAGTGGCCCAGATGAGCCTAGGCTTACAGCCATTCATGCTCATTCAGGTAGATGAATGAGGCTGTCTAGGACCCTCCAATCCAGTCAAGGCACTAAGGAATGCCTCTGATGAACCACAATAGAGGATACATTTACCAGAAAACTCACTTTGCAAAGTTCTAGTCTGATTCCTCACTAAACCATAACATATAATAAAATATTAATAGCTGTTTTAAGCCACTAATTCTTGGTAATACCTTCTTACTCAGCAATAGATAATGAAAATAAAATGTCTGCCTGAATATTTTGTTAAGACCCCATGAGGCTTTCCTACTATAAAATCCCATAATCTCATGTCAATGAGCTGGTGGGGCAGAGGACAGATATAGATTCTGTCTGTTAATAATTTATGACTATTCTGAGCATGCATGGAAGATCTGGGGAGATAACTACAGTGTGGACCCTCTATTCACTGATTTCATTTTGTGATAGACTAAAGCAAAAACAAAACCTACAATCTGAAATGCTGTACCATAGTGGCATACTATAGCCCTAGGAATTAGCATTATCTCACAAAGTATTAATAGTATTTCTCTAAAAGCAGGATTAATTAATTTTCCTAGGGACCTAATCACCATGCAACAAAGCCATATATATCTTTACACACATATTTATAGTTACATATTTGTGACCACATTGCATAATCCTTGTCTGCCAGGCATTTACCTCCCTTCATCCTTCACATTCGAATGCACTAAAATGTTAGAAATTAATTGATATCAATGATTGTAGCAGAAAGGAATATGGGAGATGTGATTTTAGCTGTATATTTTCCCATATAAAAGAGGAAGTGAAACAAAAGTTGAGAAAGCCAATTTGGATATCCATCACAAAAGGATATTTGGATGTTTAACCCTGGTAGCTAGTCCAGTGCTAAGAAAATAATTTATTAAAACCTTTGGTCTTTAATTTGTAATTACCTTCCATGCCTGAAAACTAGACTATGTCATTTTCTTATTTTAACACACCTCCATCTTTCAAGTCTTTCTTGGTGGCTTTGACCTCTACAACCCCTAAAAAGATTCTCTTTATTATCAGTAGAATTTATTCACATATTTACTTTAGAATGTGCTTCACAATTCAGGAACAATTTAAATCAACCTAGTCTTCTACTATCTTTTTCTTCTGCTATGTCCTTGGAAAAGCTCTCAATATTAAAACATTGTCACTCTTTTAATATAATTGTTGCTCAATTATCTAAACAGAAATTTTCACTCCAAAGTCCCACAGTATTTTCAATTTAATAAAGTTCTACACTTATTGACCACTCCATTTTGGTATCATTGTCTTAAATTTTAAGGATACAAAACTGAATCTGAAACTGACCTTACTCTCATGGAACACACAGTTGTCTAAGCCCTTGTTATTATATATTTTAAAGAAATGTATCTTTTTCCATTTGTCTATTTTTTCTAATTTTATTTTATTTTTTAATATGTTTTTATTTCAGTATATTCTGGGGGTACAAATTTTTACATTACGTATGTTGCCGTTGCCTCACACGATTCAGGGCTTCAAGAGTGTCCATCCCCCAGATGGTGCACACCACACCCATTAGGTGTGTATATACCTACCTTGTTTCCCCGAAAATAAGACAGGGTCTTATATTTATTTTTCTTCAAGAAGACACCCCAGGGCTTGTTTTCAGGGGATGTGTAATTTTTTTTCAGTACAGCAATCTACATTTATTCAAATATAGTTAAGTCGTCTTCTTCTGGAACATCATCATAACTCTCCAAACCCCGAATTTCATCCTGAATTTCTTGAGACTCTATTTCCTTTAGAACTATTGGCCCCAATCTCTCATGTCGAGTAATAGAGCTCTCATGGGGCATCAGATGAGAAGGGCTGCTTGTCTTCTTTACCACTCCACGGCAAAATGCATGGGTTGTGCCGATATGCTGCGTAACCACGCCCATCACTAGGTCTTATTTTCAGGGTAGGGCTTATATTGCCCAAATGCTTAGAAATCCTGCTAGGGCTTATTTTATGAATAAGCCTTATTTTGGGGGAAACATTCCTTCCCTTATTCCTATATGTGCACTTAAGTGTTGATTTATCTCTTTCAAACGCTTTTGAAAGCTGAAATAATTGTTTCACCCATAATAAAGTATTTGATTCCTCTATTTCAAACAAAGATTTCTAAGACCAAGAATTCATTGTAATTTTTCAAATACAAGGCTGAATTTAGTGATTTGCATTTCAGCCTGTTGTGGAATATGGATATCTGTATAAAGCTTAATGGATATATTTTATAAAAAATTATATTAGTATATAGTCAGATATAGAGTGCTAATGAAATTGTTATTATCTATCTTTGTCAAATTGGCCAGGAATCTTAACCATTATACATCTCAGTTTCTTTGAAAGTGAAATAATATACTTTGATTAGCATAAATAGATGAACTTTTCAGGTTTCTTCTAATTATAAATTTAAATATATAAATATATATATGTAAATCTCTGTGATGTCATTGTATTTTAAGCCAAACATTCAGCAGTTTTAAATGTTTTGTTTTAGATTTTTATGCTTCATTTTGTGACAAATCCAAAGGGAAGGGTAAAAGAATGTTTATTCTATTCATGAACCTCTTAATTCAGCTTCTTGAATGTTTATATGCTTAATTTCATCAAGCAGACATTTAGAATGAAATGAAAGCCAATCCTCTAGAAAATTTTACTTCCCAGGTGGTCTTAGGATGTAATGTGCTGGAAGTAATATAAATTGCTGATTTAAAAACCATTGAATAGGACAATGTCTTTTACATACAACATTAAAATTAACCGATTTCTTTCTGATATTAATTTAAAATGTGATATATATGATTAAATTTAAAGATATTATGTATGCAAAAAAAATTTAAATGGCAATAAGCCTCCTGAAGATGTTATAATCTATGTAAAAATCATAACAAAAGGCGAAAACATTTTAAAACAATGAATTTTTTAGAGATTTCATGTATGCTTATAGAAGGGTAGGGAAGTAATTAAGTTCTAAGATTTCCGTAGTAATATTTTCTAGCAAAAGAGAAAGAGGAAATTCCAATATAAATAAGAAGTTATATAAGCAGGAGTCAGTTTTTATTTTGAGAATAATAATAAATACAAATAGATTTCTAGTTTACTCAAGAATGGAACACAAAAAAACATTTTGCTTACCTTATTAATGTTAAACAACATCATTTATTTTTGTTACCATAAAGTTTTATTGCATTTATTTACTTTTATTACTTTTTATTATATCACAATCAAAAATAGTTGAAAAAGAGAATCATTTACATAAAACACATTTGAAACATCATAGCTTTGAGGATTTTTAAAAAAACTTATATTAATGATTAATACTGAAATTGTATCTCCTACCTGAAGAAAATAATCATTTTAAAATATGTTCTTTTTTGTTTTGTGGCTCATCGCTAATTTCAATATATTCTGTCTAGGTTCCATGAGTGAGTGTTCAAACACGTGTCTCAAGAAATGACATATTCAATATTGGATTTGTGATAATTTTATTGGAAAGGTGGATGATATGAAATAGTACATTAATCTCATTTCTTCAGTGCTCAGGGAGTAGTTTAGTCCATTTATCTATTAGCTAATGATTTTTTTTTTTTTTTTTTTTGAGACAGAGTCTCACTTTATTGCCCAGGCTAGAGTGAGTGCCATGGCGTCAGCCTAGCTCACAGCAACCTCAAACTCCTGGGCTCAAGCAATCCTGCTGCCTCAGCCTCCCAAGTAGCTGGGACTACAGGCATGTGCCACCATGCCCGGCTAATTTTTTCTATATATATTAGTTGGCCAATTAATTTCTTTCTATTTATAGTAGAGATGGGGTCTCGCTCTTGCTCAGGCTGGTCTCGAACTCCTGAGCTCAAAGGATCCGCCCACCTCGGCCTCCCAGAGAGCTAGGATTACAGGCTTGAGCCACCGCGCCCGGCCTTGCTAATGATTTTTAAATGAAGAACTAAATCCAAATTTGTGGTAGCAGATAATTTTATTTACATTAAATAAATATTTTAGAATGCATTTCACTTTGCAAGTTCTTATGATACAGGATGTATTTTCACCTTCCAAATTCATTTTTCATAGGATACAAAAAATAAGTGTTATTTCTTAACTACATATGTGTATAAATTTATACATGCATAATGTATTTATCAAAACATACATGTAATATGTGTATATTTATAGCTGTATAGTATATTTATAGCTGTATAGATTAAGTATGCTATTTCTTGTGTACTCAGCTTATAGTTCAAAGAATTATTTTGATCAAAAAATGAATTGGAATTTATTCAGCTATTAAACTATGACCTTATTGGCTCAAGCTAATAAATGAGGAGGTTGAAAATGTTAGTAGAATAGTAAAAATAGTAAAGGAAAAAAGAAGAAATAAAAAATAAAATCTTTGGTATAAGTAATCCTTTCATTGGACTTAAATATATATATATATATATATATATAAAGTTAGATAAGTTAGATATATATAGATATATGATATATATATAAGTTATATATATAAATATATATATAAGTTAGATATATATAGATATATAAGTTATATATATATATATAAGTTAGAACACTGAAATAAAAAAAGATCATATATCAATTAGGGAAAATGTTTTGAAAATATCTAATGTTAAACATATGGCCATATATTGAAATAATCTTAAAAGATTTTGGGTTCTCAAATAAGAGAGAACATTTAAAGAAATAGAAGAAAATATTTATTTTGTTAAGCATTGGAGAGTGAGACAAACCATTAGAGTTAGTTCAAATTTTAAATATATCAACACTGAATAGGTTGGTCATGACTCAGATGATCCTTGAGATATTAAAAAAACATCTGAGGGCTTTATTTGGTTAAGTAGAGAATTCAGGTTAGTTTAATTATAACAATACACTTAGTTGGCAAAATATTTCAATCTATATTTGCATATATAATGCTGATCTATAAAGTATACTTCTACAGTTCTATATTCTAAAATATTCTAATAACATTTTCAAAAGTCAGTATCTGTTTCTATTTTCTTTATGTAATAGTATAGTACATATATTAAAGTAACTAGCCAGGTCTGGTAACTACTACATTATAATCCCAGGACTTTGAAAAGCTGAGGTGGAAAGACGGCTCAAGGCCAAGAATTTGAGACCATCCTGGCCAACATAGCAAGACCCCCATTTCTCCAAAAATTTTAAAAATTTAGTCATGTATAGTGGTACACATCTGTTGTCCTAGCTATTGAAAAGTCTGAGGTAGGGGGATGTCTTGAGTCCAGGAGTTTGAGAATAGAGCAAGCTATGATCATACCACTGCACTCCAGCCTGGACAATAGAGCAAGACACTGTCTCTAAAAAATAAATATAGTAAGTAAGTAAGTAAGTAGCACAAGCCTGAAGAATAAAGAGTATCTTTGTAGTATTTATTTGTTTGTTTAATTATAGCAGAAGTAATTAGCCACTTTAACCTAGACAGGCTTGCCTCTAATATGACCTAGGCCAAATATACATGGAGGTTCAAATACAGTCTCTATATCTTTCAAATCATAAATCAAGTTAATAAAAGATCCTTTATCTCTTATATCAACAAATGTACCTTCAAAATGACTCACAACATAAAGTTTGAATCTGAAATTCTCAGGCTCCCTGGAGTTCTATAATACGGTAACTTAGCACAGGGAAAGTAGGCCCAAGGCCCTTGGTTTGTCTGCCACACTTCTCTTCCAGTATCTGGTTTTACCCAAACTAACAGGAGTCTCAAACACATGTGCATATTACCTTGACCTTCATGTCTATACTACATCCAGAGCCACTCCTTTCCCCAGGAAAGTTATCACATGGACATCTTTCAGACATGTGTGCACACAATGGAGACACAGGCCATATCCCTGAGACAGACTCCCAAAACTCAAGGCTTGTATGAAACAGGCAGAGAATTCTGGAGTTCTGGGTATGAGAAACATTGCCTGGTGTATTAGCTTACTAAGACTACTATAAGAAAGTTCTACAAACTGGGTAACTTGAACACAGGAACTTATTGTCTCACAGTTCTGGAGGCTAGAAGCCCAAGATCAAGGTGACAGTGGGGTTGGATCTTTCTGAGAGCTGTGAGGAAGAATATGTTCCATACTATTCTATTAGCTTCTGGTGATTTGCTGGCCATTTTTGGCATTCCTTGGCTTGTAGAAGCATCATTCTGGTCTCTGTCCTGTTGTTTTCAAGGCATTCTCTCTGTATGTGTGTCTCTAAATTTCTTCTTTTTTATAAGGACACCAGTTAAATATTTGAGAAAATACTTGTTTAAGGCCCATCTAATAAACTCATTTTAACTAGATTCTCTCTGTAAAGGCTCTATCTCCAAATGAAACATAATAATAATAAATTATCCACAATATATTAATACCATAGCAATACCCATTATACAATAAAAATGTATTACAACTTGTCAGATCCAAGAGTAACCTAAGAATACATGACTATTAAGTAGAAAGTGGTATCATGGAGGGGACCTTGGAACAGAAAGAAAACATTAGGCAAAAATTAGGGAAATTTGAATAGCATATTGGCCTTAGGAAATGATAATAGTGGATCGACATTTGTTCATTAATTGTGACAAATTTACCATACTAATATAAGATAACAATAATTGAGGACACTGGATGTGAGTTTAAAGAATTCTCTCTACTATCTTCTAAACTTGTTGATAGATATAAAACTGTTCTAAAATTAAAGTTTACTGGCCAAAAAATGTGAACAACATCACTAATCAAGGAAATATAAATTAAAACCACTGTGAGATACCATTTTACCCCTGTCAGAATGGTCATTACTCAAAAGTCAAAAAACAATAGATGCTGGCGTGGATGCAGAGAGAAATGAATGCTTATACACTGTTGGCAATACAGCAAATTAGTATAAGATCTATGGAAAACAGTATGGAGATTCCTCACAGAAATACATGTAGACTTACCAATCGATACAGCAATCCTACTACTGGGTATCTACGCAAAGGAAAAGAAGTCATTATATCAAAAAGACACTAGCACACAAATGTTTATTACAGCACAACTCACAGCCCATCAGTTCATGAGTAGAAAAAGAAAATGTGAAAAATAATGAAAATGCTTGAAATATAAAAAAGAAAAAATATATAGAAGTTTATTATAAAGTCATTATAACATATGAAAATAAAGAAAAAATGTGACTCAAATTTAAGAAACAGCACTTATAATGAATAGCCAGATATTAGTTAGAAGGGAAAAATGTATAGGTGCTATTATAAATTGATTCAAATTTTTAAAAAATATATGTCCAAAAAATTAGGTCAATATAATAATAATAAATAATTTAAATAAAGAAAATATAGGAAATTTCATCAAAAAACTATATATAAAAAGAATCAAGTGAAAATTCAAGATCTAAAATTTATATTCATCACAATAAAAATTTAACTGAATTACTTTAAATTCAGACTGGAGATAACAAAAGGGGAGAGAGAATTGGAGAGTTATTGCATTTGAAGAAAGATTAATAAAAATGTTTCAATCTCAAAATTATTTTAAAGACATGAAGAAATGAATATATATGCTCAGGGATTTGTGAGATATTACCAAACATTTTAATGTGCTTATAATTGCAATAACAGATCAGGAAGAAAATGAGAAAATAGAGTAGAAAAATATATGAGGAAATTATGGTAAAAAAAGTCCCAAACTTGATGAAAACTGTAATCCAGATATACAAAAACTAAATAAACACTACACATTAAAAAAAAATACTAATAAAACCACACCTAAGACACTTCATGGTTAAACAGCTAAAAATGAAAGACAAGAAGAAAACACTGAAAGCAACCAGAGAGAAAATACAGAAAAAACTAATTGAAAAATTACTTTTATCAAACTAACTAACTAATGTGGACTCAAAGACAATAGAATAAAATTTTTAAAGTGCTGAAAGGTATAAGTAAAATATCTTCTAACCATAAACATCATTTTCAAACTTAAGAGAAAAATAAAACATTTTCAGATTGAGAAAAACTGAAAGAATTTATCAACACCAGATGTACACTATAAGATATGCAAAATAATATTCCTCAGGATTAAGGACTATAAATTAAGATGAAAACAGATGTTTTTTAAAAATTGTATTGATTTTCTTAAAATACAACTGTCTGCGTCAATTAAAAGTAATAATATTGTACACAGAGGTACATATCATTCTTGGAAGTAAAAGACATCTCACAAAAACACAAAGGATAAGCAGAGATAAATGAGATTGTGTTATTTTTCAGTTAAAATATTTTCAACATGATAAGTAGATACTGTGACATGGGAACTGGAAAACATGAGGTGTGAATCAGTTTTGTAAGTGTGAAGTAGAAAGTGAAAAGTGTCAAGAAGAAAATGTGAATTTTAAATCGTAAGTTGGTAACAATCGTAACTCTAAATAGTCTTTGATAAATATGCATACCGATAACCCTAAAACATCTATGGAGAAATTAATAATAAGATGCTGACCTATGGTACCAATAAAAGAAATTATTAATAAATTGAATATTAAATAATATTTAACTAATGCTAGGAATTCAGGAAAAATTAACAGTTATAAAAAAATAGAAATAACAAATGGAAAAGAACTAGAAAGATGACAGGCTGAAATCTAACCACATTAGTAATTACCTTAAATATAAATAGTTTGACTAATCAACTGAAATTGTCAAATTGTGTAAGAAAGTAACACTAAATAATATATGACCAAAGAGGTATATACTTTGAATATTAAGACGGAAAAAGGCTGAAAGAAAAATGGAAATAATAAGTATGGAATATGTCAGCTTTTCTTTATCTGAAAGTATATTTATTTTACTCTCATTTTTTATGTTGATCCAGGATTCCAAACAGGTCACAACTACAATGTGTTTAGCACTTACTATTTACAATAAAATTTAGTCAAGTAACTTTCAATAGACAAACAGCAATTATTGCTCACATTCTCTGCCATTTTGTTTTTTGCCAGGATTTATTTCATGTGCTTTCTCCCTTTGTTCATATTTTCAAAGTTGAACAGTCTATAATTTCTTTCTTGCTTAGGAACAATGGCATGGAATAATATTACACGGTTGAGATGTCTGCATTAAGTTCATTCTCATGGGTTAAAACAATATTTTTCAAGTCAGGTTCCGCATTAAACTCAGTAGCTTTAGGAAAGTAAGGATTTACATGGTTTTTGTTTTTGTTTTTGCATCTATTATGTGTCAAGGGATGTGTGTAGCAGGCAGGTGAAAACCCAAATATGGTTTTAAATGCTCCCTTGCATAATACTTTTTTTCTAGAGCTTTTCTCTTAATTGACATATTGAAGTCACTATAATTTAATAATGAAATAAATATCAAAGTTTATGTGAGATAGTATTATTGAGGTTATATAAGATATCATGCTGAAAGATTGTGTATTTTAATAGAACAAGAATATGAAATTTATCCAGCAAGATACTAAAAAGACAACGTAGTAAATAGAGTCTAAGATAATGTTATATATTGTATTATTTTTAGAAATTCACATGTTCAGGCGGCATGGAAAAAATAGTATTTTAAAACTGTAACAAAACACAAGAAAATACGGGACTTGATTTTCAGAATAAGGCTTGCAACTTCTGAAAACACAGTTTTTTCCATTCTAGAAGTGAAGCAGAGCCCTAGTGATTAGAATGAACCAGAAAGAAATTATTCTCAGAAATTAGAAGTCTCTGTAGTTGTCAGATAGAATAAACACAATTCCTGATGGAGTGGGTAAGTGAGAGCTGCTACCTTTTGTTCATTACATTACCAGAGGATACCCAATGAATGACAATTGTTACAATCATGAACCTGCATTGTTAGTAAGAAAAATGAAGAATGACTTATGAAGCTCTTCGCAGTAATGATGCTTGTCTTAGCAGATGATAGAAAAAGCTAAGCAGTTGCAAACTGCTCTGTTTGATGAGGAGGATTATGATTAAAGAAGGAACACATCAGGGCTTTTATGGACCTGATAGGGGGATTACTTGAACTGTAGAAAATAATGAGTGTTAGCCATCATAATACTCTTACTATTTATTTATTGAGACAGATGGGGGTTACTAAAATTATTCCTCACACTGTCCACTTCAAGTTAAATAATATTCTGAATTGAATTTTACTTTTTGAATTAAAAAAAAAAAAAAACTACAAGTGGTAATGAGATGTGACTTGCAAAATAGGAATGAAAATGAAGTTTTCTTAAAATGTGATCATAGCATAGCTATGTGTTATGCTATAATCCTCAAATTTCAGTCTATTAACCAGTTAAATATCAAATATGAAATAATGAACATATGTATAGGAGTAATGACATTCTGATTCAGGCAACAAAGATAATCCTGAAACTTATTTTTTACAAATGTATTTACAGATAGAGTAGTAAATTCAAGATTCTCACAAACAATGAACCTGAGAATTCTCAAACTTTATATGTATGTATGCATATATATATAAAATACACAGAATATGTATATTTTATATGTATATTTACATTAGCATAATAGGCAAATTTAAGTAGTTCTTAAGCTGTTATTCAAACATCACTCCAATAATTCTTATAGTCATGGCACAAGTATGCTAAAGGAAGAGGACTTGTATGGACTTACAATGATATTATGGAATGAAATAGGATTTGAGAGAACTTTCTTTTATTTGGTTTAAGAAAATTTACATAGGTAGAGAGCAAGAGGTAATGGGAAAAGATCACTTTTAGAAATAAGCAGTTTCGATGCAGATTTTACAACTATGCTGTCATGTGTAAGTGATTAAACCTCTCTAAGCTATAGCTTCATATCTCTAAACTATGATTACTTTCTAAAATATCTAGAATAGTGCCTAACACACAATTTTAAGTCAATAAATTAATATTTTTATTATTTTAATTGGATTTCCCACTAATAATTATATTATTATGGCTTATTGCTATTGCCACATTTGAAAAGTAATGTTTATCACATCACTGGGGGTAATGAAAGGGGTGGATAATTAAATTCACATTTTTTAATAGAAAAGGTTAATCCGATTAATCAGAAACTACAGAAGAGTATGATAGTGTGATATCATATTCTAAACCAAATCCAGTTTCTAAATTTATATGAATTAAATCTTTTCATGTTTACATTGTACATCTTAAGTACACTTCCTAAAATAAACCTTGACCTGCTTTATTGCACTAATATCACTATAGATTTCTGTATGCAAAATATGTGATATATGAAAGTTAAATGACATTATAGATTTGAGATTTTATAAGTTAGGAAAAATATTTAATCTTTAAAATAAACATTTGTGTTTTTATTGCATGTAATTTTTTAAAGTATATATTTCATTATTATTGGATACATAATAATTGTTTATAATTATAGGGCACATATGACATTTTGATATAGGCATATATTGTGTATTAATCAAATCAGGGTGCTTGGGATATATGTCACTTCCAGTATTTATCATTTCTTTGGGCTAGTTATTTTAAAGTATAACATAACTTATTGTTGACTATATCACTTTGTTGTGCTATCAAATATTGTTCATTCTATCTATTAATAACTGTTGTAAACCAGCGGATCAAGGGGACCCGGCACTAGAATCCAATCAGCCAAATTAGTTTATTGATACCTGCACAGGGGCTGTCACCACTCCATTCAAGGAGGGAGAAGCAGCCCAGAACAAAGCCTTTGAGGTTTTCTTATACCCTAGGGACTAGCAACTATGCAAGCGAGCAATCACAGAAGCAGAACTTTGAGGTTAGTCATTAATCAAGTGAACAATGGAAAGGTACACCGAGGGACAAGGGATTTTTCCTGGAACAGGACCTCTCTATTCTTTTTGGGGACAGGTCTCCTTGACTCCCTCCTCCCTCCTCTGGGAACTTCCTCTGGGAACATTTTACAGGGTGGTTGGGACCTTTTAATAATAGAGCAAGACTGACTCCATTTTTAGATTAACAGGAGCCATCTTTCATCTATCTACTTCATAACCATTTAATTATATGTTTATTGCATGTGATTTCTGAGAACTATTTAATAGTTACCATGCAGAATGACAAGCCACATATTCTGAATCTATTTTAATTTTTAATGTGGTTGCCTTATTAAGGTGATTTTATCCTAATATATTTAGTTCTTTGGTAAAATATTTCCTTATTATAATATACAGAAGTAATAAATTATGTATTTAGAAAGCAACTGTAGCTTCTTTCTCTACATTATGTAATGCTATTAAATTCAATAAAAAAGAGATTCTCTTCTACCATTTGATCCAGCAATTCCACTACTGGGCATCTACCCAAAAGAACAAAAGTCACTTTATGAAAAAGACACCTGCACTTGAATGTTTATGGCAGCACAATTCACAATTGCAAAGCTGTGGAAACAACCCAAGTGCCCATCAATTCATGAGTGGATTAATAAAATGTGGTCTATGTATACCATGGAGTACTACTCAGTTTTAAGAAACAATAGTGATATAGCACCTCTTGTATATTCCTGGATAGAGTTGGAACCCATCCTACTAAGTGAAGTATCTCAAGAATGGAAAAACAAACACCATGTGCACTCACCAGCAAATTGGTATTAATGGATCAACACCTAAGTAGACATATAGGAGTAACATTTATCGGGTGTCAGGATGGTGGGAGGCGGGAGGAGGGGATGGGTATGTACAACCAAACGAGTAAGATGTGCAGTGTTTGGGGGATGGACACACTTGAAGCTCTTACTCAAGGGGGGAGGGGGGCACGGGCAATATATGTAACCTTAACACTTGTACCCCCATAATACACTAAAATAAAAAAAATAATAAAATATGTTTAAATATCACCATTACGTATATCTGCTTTTATGTTCATTAAAAATACAGTTATTTAAAACTATTTTTCTGTACTGCTTTATCAAAAATAATTTGTTTTTCAAGGATCCTAGCCATAATATAATATTGAACATAAAAATTGGTGGTGGTATTGGGTCATAAGGTAGAGAAATTGTGCTACTAAATACTATTTCACTTTATAATTTTACCTGGGGTTAACCAACTCTGTAATTATAGCATTTCAATATTGATTTTTTCCACATACATTGCAATGGATTATTCCTATAATACTAGGTAGGAAAGAAAAAAAAAATCTCTGAATTCTGCCAGAGGCACATATTTCATTACCAAAGAATGATCTGAAGATATTGCTAGCATTTATGCAAAGCATATATCATATGGTTTAAATTAATTTGTATTTGAAAAAAAACACCTACCTACTGATATTTTACAAACCACTACTAGCCTGTATTTCATATACATTAACAGTTTTCACTCCAATATGCACTGGCCATAAGGAATAAAATTATCATTAATGAGCAAACGTGAAGAACGATTATCATAAAGAACATAAATATGTTCTTTGTTTCTTTATTAGAGAGGAAAAATAATTGTAATAACCACTGCCCAAATTTAGCTCATGGAGTTCCTGTGGCAAGTTAGAGCCTGTCAATTCTCTCTAGTCTCATGCAAATAGTTAAAGCAATAATAATGAGAAAATATATATTGTTCTCTTCATTTCATCATTGAATTTTAAATGAGAGCTAAAACATATTTTATTCAATGGGATTTTTATGTTATTGGGAAAAATATGAGACTGATGGAGAGTTTAGCCATCAAGGATGTTTATGTCATTTAAGTAAAAATATATCTAGCAAGCCAAAGTCACAATTTATTAATCCCCATTCAACATAAAATATATTTAAATGTAATGTTAATTTGAAATAATTTGAAAATGGAAGCTATATATAAGAAATAGTTTTAACAAAGTTTTTATATACAGGATGGAGTTCAAGGCCGAAAAAAAATATGGGCCAGATCCTCTCTAAATTATGATATATAAACTAAGATAAATGTTATCTTAATCTTTTACCCCATTTCTAGATGCATTTCATGTTTTATTCATTTTTCCAGTGATACCCTAAGAACATCATGACAAACTGATTATGTTTTTCATTTTCTAATTTTGAGACAACCAGCAATGGACATCTTCATATAAATGATTCTAATATAATCCCCATGCCTTCAATGAACACAGCACTGAAATTGTTCATCATTAGCTCCAGCAATTAAGAATCTTCATATTACATTTCTTATGTGAGTTTTTGAAAAATTCTAAATCTTTAATATTAAGTTGACAAAAATGAAAGCATGAATTCGTCATTAAAATAACATGAATGAATTTGACTTTGATTGTCTTCTTAAAAAATATGACAAGAAATTCTATATCATAGTTTATAATACTTAACTAAAAAAAGATTCAAATTTCTGAATATATATGCATATATGACTTAGATATTTGAGATTAAAATTACTTGGAATGTGAACTCCATATGATGGTATTACCAATATAGGAAAAGAAATGTTCAAGTTAATTTATAGCATATTTTATGTTATATTATCTGTTTCAGTTATTTTATATTTTAAAAAGGATTTTAGTGTTATAGCTAATTCTCTTTTACAGTTAATTCACTTTGCATATTCTAGCTATTTTTCT
Source organism: Mirza zaza (assembly GCA_008750895.1). Classification (NCBI taxonomy): domain Eukaryota; kingdom Metazoa; phylum Chordata; class Mammalia; order Primates; family Cheirogaleidae; genus Mirza; species Mirza zaza. The sequence goes on from VSMD01101728.1 coordinate 62,698, forward strand.
TTTAATGGGGCAAGATAAGCAAAAATATTTTTAAAATATTTTCCCATTTACTTTATTTCTAAAGGATTTTATCTATGTATTGTCAATACGATATCCTTTATGCCTGCTGAGAATTTTTCTTTGAGAATCTAATATATCAAATCCAATTTAGGGCAACACTTGCCAAATGAAGTCCTTATACAATTTCAGAGATAATAAAGTGTTCATCAAACAAAGTGATAACAAGGAATGGGGTGACCATTTATAATTCTTTCCAGGTGTATTTGTTGACCTTAGCGACTCAAAGCAAGTCCAAATCACAATTCCTGACAGCTGGGGCTTTCAGGCAGCTTTCCGAAATGTCAAATACGAGATGGCTAAAATTTTGAGATTCATTTGTATTTTCCCACAGGAACAATGTCACATTCTAAATCAAGATAAAAATACTGAATTTCAATGAATTTCTCCAATAGAAATTTATGTATATATACACTTATATTAGCAAATACTGAGGTGCTGATTGCTGATAAAAGTT
>VSMD01101728.1:63297-196911 GCA_008750895.1 Mirza zaza
AAAAATATGAATATAAAGAGTCAGTCAACATGGTGGGTCAGGTTTGGCAAGAATCTGACTCTCACCAATATGATAAATCACACCTTAATCTCTCCTAGAAGGATCCCATTTTCATGCAGCTAGTTCCAATTAAATGACATTTTTATTTATGCAGGATGTGTAAGAAGGTTTAGATACCTTTCTTTGTTCAAGGCCACTTATCATTTAGAAACAGAATTGGAATGCTTTGATACACCAAGGCAGGATTAGTCTTTCTGCTGTTTGCATGTAAAGATAGACACGATCACTTATTCTATGATAAAGGCCTGACAGCACAAAGCTTTGCTAAGCAACCTGCAGTCTTTAGGGGATGAATGCATGCTAAGATTTGCAAGAGAAGAGAAGCAATAGCTGTCAATATATCTCAAAAGGAAAAGGGGGTTAATAAAAGCATTACATGACAGAAATTATTGGATGTATATTTGCATAATCAATTTAACATTTTAAATATATGCCTGCTAAAAATTTTAAATAAATTTTGGCATGATTAATTCCTTCCCAAAATCCAGGAAATCTTTTATATGCCTTTCATTTATAATTGGTTCTACACATGCCAAAATGGCTGTTCAAAAAATAATATAAAATTCTCACATTAAATTACTTATTTTTGCTATCATTAGTGATTCAATTAGGATGATTTCAATAAACAGTTGGATAATAATATATGCAGATATATGCACAGTGATTGTTATATAGATAACTAAGTAAATCAATCAAAAATTCAAACCCAGATCCATAATTTAAATGACTATTAGTTTCAGTTGACTTGACTTGTAATGCTAAATAGTTCATTATATATATATATATGTACGTGTGTGTGTGTATTATTAAAAATAGATTCAGAAAGCTAATTTATGTATATATTTATGGTATTTTATAGCCTTGTATATAAATAGTTCAAAGGGACTATCTTCACATTGTGAGTAGAAAACCCACAAGCATAAAGTGGAGATTTCATGATTTCAACACAAGTGATAAATGAGGTCCCATTACTAACTGTATCATCATCAGGTAATACCAATTCCTCTAGAAATCTTAAATATTAGCCACCCCCAAATATTTTTACATAAGGTATTTTCATGTAAGACATAAGGGTCGTGAGAGAGAAGGTTAGAAAAGAAGCAGTCATTAAATATAAATCATAGCTGTTAAAAGTATCCACCTCTGTGGCTGAGATTAAAGCCTAAATTGGAAATTATAGCTGCATTCTATAGACATCTATCCCATGTTTTCTTTAAGCTTTATGCAAGCAACCAAGCTGGAATGAGCTCTTGGAAAGTTAACATAAACTTTTATTCTTAAAGGATGTGAATCATTTGTGATCTTGCCATTAACTTGTCGAAATGGTTTTCCATTGATAAATAATATAGTATAAGTGAGCACTAAGAGGCATCTCACTGAATTACCTGAATTCCAAAGACAGCCTTCCTTGTTCCTATTATGTGGCAGGAACCAAATCTTCCCTCCTAATTAAGATCCATTACCATCTTAGTTAAGTGGCTAGAGGCCAGTCTCAATTCCATTTCATGTGAACCTGTGTCTTACTTGTGGATGCATTCATCCCTTGGTAACTTGGTTTTCTAATCCCTCCTAAAGACAGGAGGCAAAACGTGTTCAGTGTGTTATTTAATATTAGAGTCATAGTGATAGTGAGAGAGGCTTTTCTCGGTTCTCCCCAGTGGTCCCCAGGGCCATGCCTTCTGTCTCTGGGAGAGAGGGAATCATATATTGGCCACTAGTTTAAAACACATAACATGTGATATAGATTGTTTCATTTGTAGGATTTTATCTTCCAGCTGGTACCATAATTTAGCCTTCAATAGGACATTCCATTTTTCTACCAAGTCACTGCTTTTGGTTGATTGGGAACACATTAAGATTAGTAAATTCAATGGGCGAAAGCCCATGATTGTGTATCTTTTTGAAAATAGCTTTATTGAGTTATAACTGGTATACAATTAACTTCATGTTGAAGCTGCACATTTTGATAAGTTTTATTTATGCAAACATCCATGAAACTATCACTACAATCAAGACAGTAAATAATCTATTTCTAATAATCTAAGGGTGGCAGAATCACCACCCTTAGGCAATCACTAATCTGCCCTTTCATATATTATCTTTTTTTGTTTGTTTATATATTTCAGGGTGGAGGATAAATCTGGTCTTTGTTGTCCAATCTTAGTCAGGAGTGTAAATTCTGAATTTTGTTAGCTGTCAAATGTTATGTCCTGAGCAGAAACCATATTGAGTGGGACAATATGGCAGTAAAGTTTGTTTCAAGTCCATAGTTACAAGTGCTATAGTCAGGAAGGTAGATCTATACCCAGAATATGCATCTATTATTATGAGAAAAAATCACTATCCACTCCAAGAAAGAAAGGATTTAATCAACCTATCCCTATGTAGACAGGTGGCCACTCCATTGTAATTATGTCATATCAGAGTTACAACATTGGCCTCTAATATTTGCAGGTTTTATACTAAGCAAAGTATTATGGAGATAAAGCTTAGAAAGAAGTCTACATATTAGAGCTCATGATGTTTCACTATAGTTGTCCCTGAAAGACATATTCATTGGATGTAAATAACATTATATAATGTACCCATTCAGAGAGTATCAACAGCATACTTATTTCCTAAGTATCTTTTATCCACAGTGATTTTCCCATTTTATCTTTTTTTCTGACTCTTGGTTGAGTTGGACAACTTATTAGTCACTATCCAGGATCCACACCTGGGTATGTTCTTGGGTCATCTCTACTTTTGCACAAAGTAGACAAGATATTTTAATCAAATAGCTGCTTATTGGAAGGATTTTCCATCACTAAAGTCATTCAGGGTGATCTAAATCACATTATAGTGCAGCAGCCATACATATTCAGTTGAACTTGGAATATAAAGAAGATCTATCTGTAAACAAGGACATGTCGTAAGCCACTTCCCAAGAAACCATCCATATGGATTGAGAGAAACAGGTGACAAGTAATTAGAGCAGGTACCGTAGGGTTCTGAACCACCTGCTTATATGAATTACTTGCACTCTCAGATCCTGCATTAGCAAAGTCATCTTTAAGGTAGAATATAGACTATATATTAATATATTTGACTTTAAATTTAAGTGCTTCTATGCACATATAATATCACAGTTTAGTGTGCTCTATCTACATCACGTTTACGACGATTGATTAGAAATTCAGTTACTAGGTGTCTCCTGGTCAAATGAGCTTAGTTTCTTTCTACTAGTTCTTTCCAGAGCTCATTATCAAGCTAAAATCAGGCATTCCTCCAAAACCTTATTGATCTGTGCTGTGATTCTCCAAACGGACCTAACCAGAGACTCCATTCAGAATTTATCAGTGCTACACACACTTCTAATATCATTTGATGTGATGGATCACAAAGAAGGACAGCTTGCACCACAGCTTGAACCTGATGTAGAGAGCACTTTTACTCCAAGACCTGCTCAAAATTGGCAGCTTTAGGGGTTACCTGATTAATGAGTTAGGGAGCATAGCCAAATGTAGTATATATTTCCTACAAAATCCAAGAATTTTTGCAGCTTTTTCATTATAGATGGTGCAAAGAGTCTCTTATCTAAAAAGGACACCCCATCGACACTTTGAATCCAGGCATCTTAACTAATCAATTCCATTTTCAACTGTACATGGCAAAAGAAAAGAAAATCGCATAGCCCTGTGGCAGGACACCAAGCCCAATCTTAGCCTATCATAAATTATTATTCTTTCCTCATTGATGGAAACAAAAAAATCTGCATAATAGATGCCAACGTTTGCATTCTTTCAATAAAGGCAACACATCTAGGACAGTAGTTATGACTAGCATTACCACCTAAGAATGGTACTATGGTAATTCTCTATAATTCATCTGGATTTAGCACTGATTAAAAATTTTAAATGGAGATAAAGTAGTGTATACCAGCTCTGCATCTTTCAAGTCTTTGATGGTAACAGTAATCTCTACAGTTCAACCCAGGATGCAATACCACTATGGCTCACTCTCTTTGTAGGCTGTGGGCAGTTTCCAGAGCTTCTAACTAAAAATTTCTGCCTTTCTCCAGTCTGTAATATCACTCCATAAGTTAGGCACCAATGTGGCGATTCTTCCAGTTGCTAATTATATCTATTCTGACTACCTCTTTTGAGTTGGAGGAAACAACTATAGGATTGGTCAACAGTCACATTGGACCCGCTGTTAGAAGGACTTGTGTTAAGATTTTATCTACGGCTACTCTGACTGGTAGACCACTATGGCATTTTGGATTTCTGAAGATCAGTAAAAGCCCAGACAAAGTATATCGTATCTTCAATTTATGTTATTTATAATCTAAACTATTATATTATTTCCCAGTGTACAGTCACCTGGTAAATGGCTGCAAATCTCTCTGGTGAAGGTTTAGAAAAATTTTGTCAGGATTTATATGTACCCTCAATGCTGGGTTCTTCCTCAAAAGTACCTTGCCTCCTACTCAGTCGAAACAATCCTTGAAATCCAAGGATTGTTTCTGAAAGTTTTATGCTATATTAGTGTCCCAGGACCACCATAAAAATTATCACAACTCGATAGCATAGAACGGTAAATTTATTCTCTTACAGTTCTAGAAGCTAAATGTCCAAAATCAAGGTATCAGCAGGGTTGGTTCCCTCTTCATACTGTATTGGAGAATCTTTCCCATGAATCACTTCCAGCTTCTAACTGTTGTTGAAAAACCAGGATATTCCTTGACTTAGAACCTCTGACTCTCATTTCTGTCTCCTTTATCACAGAACATTTTCCCCTGTATCCCCTTTATATCTCTGTGTGTCTCCAAATTTCTCTCTCCTTATAAGGACAACAGTCATTTAATTTACAGCCCACTCTGATTTGGGTTTGAACTCATCTTAACCTGATTACATCTATGAGAACACTATTTCAAAATAAGTTCTCATTTATAGGTACTCTGGATTAGGACTTCAACATACCTTTTTGATAGCTATAATTTAACCCACAACAGTTGCATTGGCACTGCAAGAGATAATCTAGTAACTTTGAACTTAGTACAGCAGAAAGCAGAGTGGCAAATTTGGAATGGATCAGAAGGGGCAAATGGGAGCTATCAAGTGTGCATGCCAATTGGATAGAATGATCAAGAGATACTTTCTGAGAACAAAACTCTGAGCAGTCAACTGGTCTGATCAAGAAAATCAATTCACTGCAACATCAAATTGTACTTGCCATCTTTGTACATTATGATATGTTATTTTGGGATAAAATCTCCCATGTAACTAATGAACTTGTAATTTTCCAAATAGGAAGTTTTACTGTAATATCCGATTTTGTGCTCAAACACTGCATAGCGGTCATTTTGGCAATGCGTGTAATTGTCCTGTATCCTTGGGTTGTTGAAATTAACTAAGGCTAATAGACACACTTTTGCTTGGACCAGGACACCAAGCCTTGACAAGACTCTAGTTTGTTTTCTTTTAGCAAGAAAAGAAATTTCTTGAGATTTATTTGTCTAACTGGCATTTAGTTAATATGCCTTTTAGCCATACCACTGTTTATGGATGGCATTCTTTATGATTGCCAGTACAATGCCATACTGGTTTTAAATATTTTGACTAGTCACATGTGGTAGTTTCATTGTTTTTGTTTTTTCCAAATTATATATATGAGAAAATGGTGATTGTGTATACTTCATAGCCAAGAAGTATATAAAGATAGACATTTGGTGTTTTTGTTACCCAGTATGAATTTTAATTTCATGATGGTAAAAACTTTCTTCCTTCATATTTGGGAAATTACCTCTTTCTCAATCCATGTAGTCAGAAGTGTTATTTTTCAGGTGCATCCACACATCCCAATGGCTATAGCAATTATCATGTGACCCAGTGGGACGATAAATATAATCACAAAATTATTGGTTCAGAGATGTCCATATAAAACAAATGTCTTAGTGTTTTCCATAATTTGACATAAGAACACTGGGGGCATTTTCTAAAATCACAAGTTATGAGAATGCTGAAAGCTTGAGATGCCTGAAACTATGTTCCCTAGCTCACTTGAGACTGAAATAAATAAATAGGCAAACACACAAAAAATAATAAATACATAAATAAATTCTTATTCTTAAAGGAATAATTACCCAAATATGGAATCTCAGAAATCCACAACTTTGTTATAGTATTTATATCTCTCATTCATGCCAGATATGATTTTAGAATTTAAAAGGATACACATGAAAATAAATTTCCTTTTCGGTTAAGGTTGACTGAGGAGTTTTCCTGAGTGGCAAATAAAAATTTCTAAACAACAAAATTAAAAGAAAATAATAAATAGATGCATCCAACTAAATTATTTATAGTCTCATACTTTACATCAATATTTTACTTTCCTTAAACCCTTGGCTAACTAATTCCAGGGCATACATGTAGCAAGAGGTATGACATAAAAGACAGAAGAAGAAATGGTAGCTTCACGCACAAAGAAATATCTCATTTTTGTGCTGAATTCATAACAGCAAAACACAAATTAAATACATGAATTTATGTGTGTACATTTGTGTGTATGTGCAATTTGAGTTTCTAAAAGTGATTTGTTCATTTTCCGAATGGCTAAATTAATTACCGTTTAACTACATTTTTGATGTTTACTACAATGTAGAGTTATTACATGTACATATAGTAGTCTAAATTGGACTTAAATAGCAAAAGCATTTTAAAATATATATCTCATTCTTTTATCTTCTGGTACATTGATATAGTTAACATTTTCTCCATGTTATACACAAGAAATCTGGCTCAGTAAAGTTTAAGGAACGTATCCAAGGTCATTTTCATGAATCACATGAAATTGTCATCTCTGTGAACATTTTCTCAAATGAATCCACAAACTGATTTCTAAAAAAATATCTGTTCTGTAAATAACTATTTGCCCAAATTCAAACATTTGCTTTTCAACTCCATTTTTTAGGGATGCTTTGTGCCTCCAGGGAAATCAATCTAGTATTATCTCAATGTCTAGAAAGTAATGAGGTAAACCAGTTACTCCTCTTGAAGTTCTTTTTCAGACACCTCCACTAACCTCCAGGACCTCCCTGTATTGCTGGAAGTTATTGCTTGCTTCTTTAATAACAAGAAATTGGTTTGGTACTTTATGTTGCCTTCCCTCAAATCATATTATCTCATGGTTGCTTTGCACTAAGTTCAAGTATTTTGTTTTGAGAAATGGCAAAATTTTTCTTAACTGTTCATAATCTATACTCCTATCCAATGGGTAACCTTTTGACTAATTGAAAACAACAATAATTTCAGACAAACCTTCTGATTTGTCATATTACTCACTCAAATGTTATCAATGTCAATATTATTGCTGAGAAAAGGCCACTAATAAATAAAACTTCTAAAGTAAACTTTTAGTTATAATTACCTTGAAAGAGGAAAAATATTAATATTAATATATGGAGTGAAATACTGCAACAAATCTTATAAGTAAATTGTTAGGCACTCAAAGAAACACAACTTTCCCATCATTTCTTACTACCACTTTTAGGAAATTCACAATTGAGTTGAAACTGTAGATTTTATTATTCTTATTTGGACAATTTCTAATGGTATGTGATATTTATGAATACTTTCATCTACACAGTAACTGAATATTTTTCATTAGGAATGCACTTATCGCTTATGTGCAATCCTTTATCATTTCAAAAATAAGTTGGGAAAGCTAAACTCTAATTTTCCTCACAGTTTTCGCATGTTATATTTCCTTCCCCATAAGCATTAGTTAAATGGGCAGATATGGTGAGCACTTACTCACAGTCAATGAAGTTAAAATGGTGTATTTTTAAAAATATGTTTCATATCACATCAAGTTATACTAGTCTACATGGTAAAGGAACTCATATTACTTAAATGAAAAGAGATTATTCCTATGAAAATATAATTTTGACGTGTCCAATATTTACTTACGAATGTATAAATCTATTGTTAATTACATAGTGTCATGGCATGCAGAAGAGTAAAAGTACTGAATTCGAGCTGTCTTAATAGTTTCTTAGAAAAATGAAGATACCTAAGTTCTTACAATACCCTGCACATGAATTATATAAGGCAGTTATTTTAAGTTTATTTTTACCTTGCTGGGAAGAGAGATTAAAGTCATGTTTCATTAATATTATGAGATGTAACAACTGCCAACATCACAGTGATATTGTGGGAGTTAATATTTTAAAGACACAAATTATTTAAGTAAGTCTATTTTAATACAAAGAGGAGAGAAATGTATTCTTAAGTGTTGTTATCGAAATACGTAGTAATTCTTCATCTGCAGGAAAAATGGAATATGTTAATTAAAATATTTAGAGACTATGAACAAATAAATGAGAAAATTACTATGCCATATGAAAGTAAGTAGAGAAATGCTTTATATTGGGTATATTCTAAAAGTTTGTATCCTGAGCTCATATACATATATCATTTTTTAGAAATATTTACAAAAATTTATTTTAAAACTTTTCCAAAAAAAATTTGGCCCAAATAGTAATGAAATCCCTAACGATTTCAGAATTGATTCAGTGTTCCTATAAAATTTTCATGTACTTTTTTGGATTCTTCATCTGTTCATGTTTATATATTTGTATTTTTACAAGCATTGTATTGGAACAGAATCTCATTTTGAACCCACAACCTTTGGCTCTAGTTTTGGTTTTACAACTTTCCAGTCTATGGTCATTGATCATTTTAATATCAATGCTATAATTATCAATGCTATGTCCAAGTTTGTGACCTTGGACATAGCCATCCTGGACTTCAGTATTTAGAGTTGTAAATTTTGTGATAGATAATGCTGAATAATGAAACCAAAATATAACATGAGCAAATCCCAAACTGAAGTATCAATCTGAACAAGAATATCTCAAAGCACAATTCATTAGATCATCAGTTGTGCATATCAGACTGGGGAAATCAATTCAGATAGAGAAATAGAAGATAGAGTCAAAGCTGTTCTCTGAATCACTGAGTTTAGCCCCAGATATGTGGTCTTAGCCATTGCTAGAGAAGAAACAGCTAAGAATTCTGAGCAATTTTAGACTAGGTATTTAATCTTGCCTTACTGTCTGTAACAACAACCCTTGTCATACTGCTACTGCAGGTTTTACAAGAACATCAAATGCGATTCTATATGGTTTAGTTTTCTACTGAAGTACAACAAATTACTGCAAATTTAGTGGCTTAAAATATCATCAATTTAAGAGTTCACAGTTCTGTAACTGAAAAGTCGAACAGAGTGTGCCTGTGTTCTGGATTCAATGTATTATAAGGCTAAAATTAAGGCTGACTATGTATCCAGAATCGAGGGGGAATATCTGCTTCCAAGTTCATTAAGCTTGTTGGCAGAATTCAGTTCTGGAGTAGGATTGAAGATCCTGTTTCCTTGCTGCCTGTCCCTCTTGGAGGCTCACATCCCTTGATATGTGAAGCTCCCCATTTCCAAGCCAGCAACAGTATGCCAAATCTTTGTCATGCCTTTAATCTCTGATTTTAAAGAACTCGTGATTTTAATGGGCTCATGTGATTCTTAAGGTCAACTGTGTCACATATTCTAATCTCTTAAGTAAGATCCATCAAATTTACAATCCCAGGATGATGTATAATTTATACATCAATGTGGGATGGGAAATGATAGGGAATTGTTTTATAATTTTTGTCACTACAATGTATATGAAATAATTTTTAATAGTATAATTCTAATTAATTGTGTGGAATAATTACTATACATACATTTAGATTTGGTGAATTAAACAATATGCAGTTTTATATTGATCTTTATTTTATTCTTAACACTAATTCTATATTTGTAAGTACTATAACATATCATGATTCACTAAATGTAGATATATTTTAGGAGGAAAAAAATTACCCGGGCTGTTTTATGTTGTAGATCTATATAGTGAAATTTTATTATTATTTCATAGGCAGAGTGCTATCCTCAATATATCACTTAAATTGAGCAACTGAATAGAATAGAGTTCCTTTAACTTGTTTCCTATGACAGAGAATCTCTCCTTGACCAAACTTCAGTCAAGCTCTTCTAAATCTTCTTCCCAAATAGGCCTCAACTTTTAGACTTTAGGGTCCATCTTTGCATTGCCCAGTTTTAGCCAAAACCCCCACACATGAAGTCTAAGCACCCTCATGATCTCATTGGGTTTCTTATCCTCCACCATCTCCCAGGTGATAACTGTTTATACTGGCCTGTTTTTTCCAAGACTCCTATTAGGCCAGTTTAAGCCAGAACCCCGTTTACCCCTCCCTACTCCTGATGTTTTCTCTTAGTAATTTTCCATCCACTGACCCCCATCCTATACCTTGGCTATAAATTCCCATTTTTCCTTGTTTTATTTGATGTTGAACCCAATCTCTCTCCCCTAATGCAAAACCTCATTGCCTATGCAATAGTCCCTACATTTATCACAATGGTCCCCCTGAAAAAAGTCTGCCTTACGATTCTTCAACAAGGATCCATGATTTTTTTAACACTTATAATATATTTATCTGGATATTCTAATGCTTATTGGGGGATTCTTGGTTGTAGTAACGATACACTAGTTTATTCTAGAGCACAGTTCCTGCCGAAAACAGAAAATTAGACAGCCTATTCAAAATCAAAAGAACAAAACAAAACAATGATTGAAGGCAGGATAGATTACCAAGGCAGTAAGAGAATTTAAGGGGAAAAGATCAAGGGGAAAAAAAGAGGCACAAGGAAGTCAATACAGCATTTGGCGCCGTTTTCCTCATGGGGCAACAAGTAATTTCAAAATTCATGACTGAGAAGTCAAACGGAGCATTAAATAGACTTACGTGATTTACCAGATAAGAAATGTGGTTCAAGGATCACAAAAGAAGAGAGGCTGTAAATAAGACAGCAGGGTTTCACTTAAAACACCAAAGTTAGACACCTGTGATATAGGAGGAACCAGAAACAGCAGCTGAGAAACAAAAATGCAACTTCTAATTACTCCAGTGCTGTCAGTAGAGCTACCATCTTGAAGCAAAAGTAAACTGTCTTCAGAGGAAGAAAACAACATAAACCCTTATGTAATATCTATGATTTTTCATATATGTATCTGTCACTTAAAGCAATAAAAATATTAAAAATATTCAGATACATAAAAAGACAAATTTGACTTTAAACTAAGAGAAAAAGCAGACAAAAAATTAACCCACAATTACAGGTAGTGGAGTTACCACACACAAACTTAAAAATAGCTACACTCAATATATTAAATAAATTAAAAGTTCAAAGGGGAAATATTTGGTAAACACAAAGAGAAAGCAAACCTATAAGAAATTAATAGATGTAGTGACTAAAGAGAAAAGTAGATGAGAAAAAAAAATTTCACATTGAACACAAAGGAAAACCAGATGTAAAATACATAAAATAGGATGAAAGTCATAGGAGATTTAGGTAAAAATTTAACATACATGTAATTGGAGTTTCAAAGAGCAAAGCTAAGACATAATGTGAAATAAGTAATATTCTAAAAGACATAGTTTAGTATTAAAGAAAGTGCTAGAAAGAATCAAAATGCAGACTATAGAGTAAATTTTAAGCAGGACAAGTAATAATAAAACAACATAATTTTATCTGTGCATGTTGTAGTAGAACTCACTTGAAAATTACAAATGTAAAATCATAACAGAAATCTTAGGAAAAAAGACATATTTATATCTATTCTCTTAAAGCCAAGGGAAGAGCCAAGCAAAAAAATATCAAATATGTCTAGTCTTTATGATAGTAAAAATGCTTCAGTTTTTAATAATTTCTTAATACTCTAAAATATTTTTAAAAATCCATATTGCCTTTAAGTTAAAACCAAGTTTGTTAAAATATGCACCATTTACTAGTTATATAAATAAACAAACAGATAAGTATCTTCTATTTGGTTAAGCGTTAGTCAGGTATTCTATTACTTAGAGATGAAATTATTCCTTACACTCTACCTTTCAAATTTACCTATGAATAAATTATGGAAAATGTTGTATGGCTTCAAAAATAATGTAAATTATTTGCCTTCAAAAGATAACAGCTGAAATAGGTTAGGAAGTAGAAGCATGAAAGGAAGTTTTGAGGAATTAATAGGGTTCCTCCCATATCCATTCTATAAAGTGGAGATTCAAGAGCTGCTGTCCATATTTAACCAGAAAATATGTTTCTATTACATAAAATAATAATATAACCCTAATTAAAAACATCTACATTTTTTAATGTGTGTGTGCATGAACACATTTGTGTAAAGAAATGGTGGTAAATTCTCTAGTATCCAATATATTTTTATCTGTACTCACATTTGTTTCTTAACTGAAAATTTTATTAAGTCATTAGAAATTCAAATGCAGTTGATAGAATTAAAATGGAGAGTTCGTGTGTATTTACCTAGTTTTCTCTGATATTATCATTTTGCCATACTATTATATGACATTACAGCCAAAAGATAATAGCCTCCACCCACCCTTATCTGAAGTTTGTTTTCTGGGATTTCAGTTACCCAGTTTCAATTGTGGTCTCAAAATATTAAATGGAAGATTCTAAAAATAAGCAATTTCATAAGTTTTAAATTGCGTGACATTCTGAGTAGCATAATAAAATGTCATACTGTTCTCCTCCATCTGCCCGGGACATGAACTATACCTTTGTGCAGTGTGTCCATGCTGCAGATGTGCCCTGCCTGGTTTATTATGGTATCACAGTACTTGTGTTCAGGTAGCCCTTATTTTACTTCATAATTGCCCCAAAGCCCAAGAGTAGTTATGCTGGCAATTTGGATATGCCAAAGAGAAGCCATAAAGTGTTTCTTTTAAATGAAAAGGAGAAAGTTATTTACTTAATAAGGAAAGAAAAAAAATGTATGCCAAGGTTACTAAGATCTACAATAAGGACGAATCTTCTATCCAAAAGATTGTGAAGAAGAAAAACAAAATGCATGTTAGTTTTGCTGTTGCACTTCAGAATGCAAAGCTATGACCCCAGTACATGATAAATGCTTAGTTAAGATGAGAAAGACATTAAGTTTATGGGTGGAAGACATGAATAGAAATGTATGCCTATTGACAGCATTTGGGATCTATCTACGGGTTCAGCCATCCAAAGAAAGTCTTGGAAATATCTCTCACGGCTGGGGTGCTGGGTAACTACATTGACATTGATACAAACCACCATCTTATGAAGACTTCACAATTTTTACTTGTACCCATTTGAATGTGTAGACACACTTGCGAATTTAGTTATATCAAAGGCATAAATTTGATATGAACATCAAATTCCTCATGTTGCCCTTGTATAACCACACACATTCCTGTGGCACCCAGCCCCAATCACTGGCCCCTGACAACCACTAATCTGTCCTTCATTTACAATATTTGTCGTTTCAAATATGTTTTTAAATGAAACTGTGTAATCTGTAACCTTTTTGTATTGTCTTTTTCCACTCAGTGTAATTCTCTGAAGATTCATTTATTCAAGCTGTTGGTCTTGTTAATGTATCCTTCGTTTTTATGGCCAATAAAGAACAACTAAACTGATTTTAGTTTCTGATTATTACAAATAAAGCAGCTATGAACATCAGTGTGTAGGTTTTGTGAACAGAAACTTTTTTATTCCTCTTTGTTGAATACTAAAATGTCTAGTTGCTGAGTCATATAATAATTCAATGTTTAGTTTTTATAGGAGACTGCCAAACTGTTTTCCATTCTGTACTATTTTATATTTTCCTTATTTGCAGTACTTATTAGTGGTGTTCCTATTTTTTTTATTTTAGTCTTTTGATAGGTATATAGTGTTATCTCATTGTGACTTTTATTGGCATATCCTAAATGCTAATGGTGCCGGATGTCTTTTAATGCACATATTTTCCATCTGCTCTTCAATGAAACGTTTGTTCATGTTTTTTTTTCCCCATTTTCAAATTTTATTGTTTCATGTATTTTTTTTCCATTGAGTTCTGAAAGTTTTTTTTTTTTTTTTTTTCCTACTCTCAATTCTAGTCCTTTATCAGGTATGTCTTCTCCAAATTTTTTTAGAGAAGCTTTTCCTTATCTTTCAATCTTCTTAACAAAGACTTTTGCAGAGAAAGTTTTTAATATTAATGAGATCTAATTTTTCAGCTTTTTATATTAAGGAACATACTTTTGGCATCAAGCCTAAGACTTCTTTGCCTACTCTTGAATCTTGAAATTTTTTTATATGCTTTTTCTAAGAAATTTATAGTTTTATGTTTTATTCAAGTTCATTATCTATTGGAAGTAATTTTAGTAAAAGATATGAAGTTTTTTTGTACAAAATTTTTTGTTTTTGTTTTTATCATATAAATTTCCCATTGCTCCAGCACATCTTGAGAAGCTGTCCTTCCTTCTTTCAATTACTTTTTTACCTTTGTCACAATCAATTTGAGCATACTTGTGTAGGTATATTTCTGGAGTTTCTGTTCCATCCATCTGTGTGTCAATCCTTTATCTAGTACCTCATGGTATTGAATATTGCAGCTATATATTAAGTCTTAATATTGGGTAGAGTGATTCTTTAGGCTTATTCTTCTTTTCAAAATCATTGTAGCTATACTAGTTCTTTTACTTTTCCATATAAATTTAGAAGGATCTTGTATGTATCTATATAAGCCCCAATGAGATCTTAATAGAAATTGCATTAAACCTATAGATCAATTTAGAAAGAATTGACATCTTTACTATGTCGAGTCTTCCAATCTCTGAACACAGTGTGTCTCTTCAATGATTTTTTCCCTATTATTTTATAATTTTAAGCATACAGAAACTGTACATGTTATATTAAGTATATACTCAAGTATTTCTTTTTTCTTTTCTTTTTTGATAAAGAGTGTAAGTGGTAAAGATTGTGTGTCTTTAGTCTTTGTTTTTGTTTTTCATATATTCATTGTTAGAGCATAGAAATGAGATTAACTCGAGCCTCACCTTATCTCTAAAATAACAGATAACAGACCTTATAAAGAAAGGTCTGTTTCTTTAAAGAAATGAGATTGATTCTTGTGTTTTCATCTTTCCTCTTGTATCATCTGACCTTGCTGAATTTACTTATTAATTTATTAATTCTAAGTGTTTTCTCTGTTTCTTTTTTTTTTTTTATATTATTCCTTGGAATTTTCTATGTAGTCATGTCATCTGCAAATAAAGACAGTTTTATATTTTCCTTTTCAATCAGTATGTTTTATTTCTTTATCTTGCATAATAGCAATGGCTGGAACTTCAATTATTTTCAGTAACAGTGGCGAGAGAGGATATCTGTTGTTTTATTGTCATACTTAGGAGAAATTCAGTCTTTCACCATTACATGTAATGCAACTTTTTTTTCATTATCTTAGGCTTTCAATGCAGTATTTCTTTTGGTATGAATATCTTTGCATTTATACTGATTGGGGTTCTCTCAGATTTTTGGATATGTAGGTTTCTGTCCTTTACCAAATTGGGGCAGTTTTCAGACATTATTTCTTTAAATCTTCTTTCAGCTCAACTTTTTCCCTCCTTTTCTATTATTTGGGACTCTAGCAGTACACATGTTGACTATTTGGTATTACTTCAGAGATCCCTGGAGCTCCGTTAAATTGTTTCAATCTATTTCCTTGCTCTGCTGGTCCCATTGGGTGAATGGTATTGATCTGTTCTCAAGTTCACTGTTTCTATCCTCTGTCATCACCGCTCTACTATTGAGCACATCCAGTGAGTTGCTATATTTCTCTTATTGCATTTTTCAGTTCTATAACTTTCAATCTGTTCTTTTTTATAACTTCAATTTCTTTGTAAGGATTATCCATTTTTTACTGGTTTCAAGAAATTTTTTATTGATTCTTTAATCATTTTTTAATAGCTGCTTTAAAAATTATGGTCAGAGAATTTCAACATCTGATTCCTCTCAGTGATAGCATCAAGTTGTGATTCTCTTGGTTCACTTTATATAAGTGAAATGATCTTATATTTTATCCTGGGCATTTTGTCTATTATATATGAGAGTTCAAATCATATTTAAATCTTCGATTTCAGCAGAAAGTTACCCTGTTTAAATTTATGGAAGCCTTGGCGTCCCTTTGTGGACTGTGGTTCAAATGGCAATTTAATTCTCAGAGCCTTTGCTGAGTGGTGTCACTAGGTTTCCCTAGGACCTCTGCTGCTGCGCTCTGAGGGGCAGAAGGTCTGGCTGCTGGGTTTAGTTCTGTGGGATCCTAAGAAGGTTATATCATTTCTCCATGCCTCAGTTTCTTTAAATAGAAATATAACATCTCTCTGATTGTGATGGATTGGTAAAGATTGTCGCTTATTATCAGAATGATTTAGTAGTAATAATAATGGATATTTTGTATTTTTAGTTTTTAGATTTCATGACTACGAGATATTTTATAGCTAACCTGGCATCATGAACTCATTCCTACTTGAGGTAATAGCCATATTGTGTCTCGACTGGTACATAGTAGGGCCCCGCTACTGTCAATGGAAAACTATGGGAAATACACAGACACTTCCTTTCCTTTTCTTCATGGCAACTATGTTGTGGTAGAATCAGAGCGAGCATTCAGGCCTGGTTCTCAGAGATTTGAAAGAGTGATGTGAGAGTGTAGTATCCAGGTAAAGGAGATACGGATATAAAGATAATGAAACCAACTGCAACTTTCTGCTTATGCTGAACATGTTAGAATGATCATGACTCCGTTGGGGTGACTGTAGCCTGTATTATTCTTTTTTTTTTTTTTTTTTTTTGAGACAGAGTCTCACTTTGGTGCCCAGGCTAGAGTGAGTGCCCTGGCGTCAGCCTAGCTCACAGCAACCTCAATCTCCTGGGCTCAAGCGATCCTACTATCTCAGCCTCCCGAGTAGCTGGGACTACAGGCATGCGCCACCATGCTCGGCTAATTTTTTCTATATATATTTTTTTTAGCTGGTCAATTAATTTCTTTCTATTTTTAGTAGAGACGGCGTCTCGCTCAGGCTGGTTTTGAACTCCCGACCTTGAGCAATCCACCCGCCTCGGCCTCCCAGAGTGCTAGGATTACAGGCTTGAGCCACCGCGCCCGGCCCTGTATTATTCTTGAAATTCTCTGAAATTGTGATACCTTTTCATTACATTCACTGCCTGCATAATTTATTCAGGGACAGTTCTTGCTTTGTATGATAAATACTTTTGGTACTCTAATTAAATTTAATTCTGCTCCCTCCTCCTTCCCTATCATTCAGCACCACAGGGCAATTTTCTTGAACATGCCACACTTCTTGCAGCCACCCAAACCTGGAAAATACTTTCCTTCTGCTAGAGTACCTCTTTTCACAGAGCTTTATATGATTGCTTACATTCAAGTGTCCTCTAAAAGGTAAAAATTCCCTGCCTTTGTTTTTAGTACTTAAAGTCATATGAAAGTTATTTTAGTATATATTTATGTAAGTGTTTATATTTGCAATTATTTATTAGTCAACTTTGTGATTTGTTTTTTTTCTTCCTACTAAAATATAAACTCTCTGGGAACTGGGGCCCAGCATGTCAAGATCAGAGCTTTATTCTCTCAAACCTAGAATAACTCCTAAAGTAAAGTTTCTACATGAAAAACAAAAATAAGTAAAATAAAGTACACTTGCTGGATGAAAAGTTATACCAGAAGAATCTGCATAATTGTTGAAAATGAATATATTAATTCTTGAGTATTCTAAATATTACTCATTTCTCTTAACACAGATTGCTTTTGTTACATGCTTTCTCTTTTTCTGCCCATCTTTGTGTACTAATTGTTCATCATTTTATAACCTGGTTTGATGGATAGTTTGATTCTATAAAGATTTGTTTGAGGTAGTACAGAAAAAGTCTCTGGGGTGAGAATGGACTAGATCAAAAGAACTTGAGAATGATAGCCAGGAAGGAGTCAGAAAGATATATTCAAAAGACAAAGTTCATAAAAACCCCAAACTATGAATCTGTTCTGAGAGGAGATGAAAAAGTTAGAATGCTCTAAGTATTGAAAGAAAGGCTTATTGAAGTTTGAATGGAAAATATAAGTGGGGAAATTTGTTCTCCTCTAACATATTAGAATATTTTTCATGCTCTTAATTCACTAGGTTAAACTTTAGCACTGTGGTCAATCAGGGGACTTGCTGAGCTATTTTCTAGGACAGTATTGCCCCCAGTTTATGAAGCCATTCCTTCACTCCAAAGTACTACACCTTTGAATACACCGTCTAATTTCAGTTCAGATGGTTCACCTAGAATGAACATATATGGATCATAATAGTACATATGAGAATCAAACTCAAGGGCAGTCTTCACTCAAGACTGAAAATTCACAATTTATTCTATTTATTATTATAAATGTTGATTAATTAATATGTTTAAAACAATGTTTGAGTTTTTTCCATGAAAATAAATATCAGCATTAAAATAAAATCCATTGGTACTCCAAACTCTCAAGAATATGTCCTCTTGAAACTTAAAATTTAAAGATATTAAAGTACAAAAAAGTTAAAGATTCAAGGCTTTATTTATTTATTGCCTTTTGCACAGTAGAAGTTCAATATGTAAAATTCTAAAGTCAAATTAAAGTACAAATAAATATCAAAATGCAATTCCGTGGGAAGGGAAACAAATATTAAGTTTGTAGACTAGAATACATCAAAAGTTAGCATTTCTACAGTTTGGAATATAGAACAGTAGGTTAGCACTGCCCATTTAAACCAGGCACTAATGATTAAAAGATAGTGACTCTTCAGTATTTTGTAGCACATAGAAGTTTAGTGGCTTTCAGTTTAAAAATACCAAATATTCTTTTGGCAAATCATGCAATGCTTGAAAGTCTTATAAAGATTATTTTCCCCTTAATCAAGTTTGCCCCTAAACCTACTAGTTCTATAGTTTGTAGCTCTGAGCCCTCCTATGGTTCCTGATACCACCTCTCTTTATTCTTACTTCAGCTAGAAATGCTCATCGAAGTCTCTTGTCTATAAATACAGCTATGTGTGCTCTTCCTCTGACACCACAGTACTTCTATCTTATGCTGCCTCTACAGAAACAACCACATGTATGAAGTCTTCTCAATATAGTGGATTCTCCCAAGTACCATATACAATTTACTTCTCTTTCTCAACAGGATTTTGAAGGAATTGAGAAATAGAATAAGAGATTATCTATTGATAAACCAAAATCACTATTATTACTGATAAAGAAAAGTTGAAGTTTAGCCCCAAATTAGGGAGGCTACCCTTGCACACTTCGTTCCCACACAGCACTAAAATAACTTGAAGTGTGGAATTCAAACATAAAGAAATGATGCTTGAGGCAATGGATACCCCCAATACCCTGATTTGATCATCATACATTGTATGCTTGTATCAAGATATCACATGTTATCATGGTAAGGGGTAGGTATCATGAAAAAATAAAGAAAAAAGAAAGAAAGAAAATATCCCATGTAACCCATAAATATGTGCAACTATTATGTACTCATAAAAATTAAAAGAACAAAAACAAAAATAATACATACCAATTATGTTTTTGTCATTGAGGAACCCTCTCTAATATCCATAGATATCTTTTGTGCAAGCCCCAAACCACAATATGTAATAAAATGTTTACAAATCTAAGGTGGCATTTAGCTAGAGTTCAATGAAAAATTATATATAAACATATATACACACATATATGCATTATTTATTGTATTCACAGTAACTATAGGAAGTGTTTCCCAAAACACACATAAATCTCAGTAACTGATAAAGATATGTAAAATGGAAATAACCATGTTGAGTAGTACAACATGGAAATGTTCTTATATATACAGATATATAACATACAAACATATAAACATATATACACAGGTCTATATTAAAATATATGTGTAATATCTCAATGTGTACCATAGACTAATACACATTTTTATTGTGTTTTATTCCCTTCCTATGAATTATCTATTCCATACACCTTGAAAAGAAATTTCACAAAAAAGCTCTAATCCTAATTTGATCAATAGAATATGATCATTTCCATTTTTGTAGGAGACTGACATATATTTTCCTAGTTTAAGAATTAAAGTTAGTGAGTAATGTATGTGTTCTGCCCAGAGTGTTTGAAAGTAATCTGTTCTGGACAAGGTCCTTGTGATAAACAAAGGTGTTGCCTAGAGGCATAACAAAGGACCTGAGCTGCAACTAGCAAGAGCGGCACTGCCCCACGGCATTGGGGGTCTGGAGGCCACACCATAAACACCCCATAAGATGGCTGGTTAGTCAATGACGGGTAAGACCCCTCAAGGGAGGGGCGACCTAAGCCAGGCACAGCAGCTGGGGTTCAGTCGAAGATCTTAGGGGGTCACCCTAAGAGAAGCTGGGGATGAGAAATGCCCCCTGTGGCTCACCTTGCCCATACTTGCTAATCTTGGTCCTTTATCTATGCCTAGTGTCTAGAGCAACCACCTGGAAACCTTGAGCCAGGGGATATCTGCTTTCCTAAGGCTAGGTATTCCAGAATTTATGGCCATTGCTGCAATGCCTGGGTGGTTACGTACAAGGAACTAACTTTAATCTTTTAGAGTATAAAAATAAAATGGACCCGGTGTATTATTACTTGAGTCAACAATCTGTATGTGTGTCCATGTTTTTCTTTGTGTTCTGCGTTTGTGTTTTATGTTCTGTGTTCATCACTCCATCCTGCAAATGGGCCATGACATTTCCATTTTGTTTTGTTTCATTTTATTGATTTTAATAACTAATTTAAATTAATAAACCTGTGATGCTCACATGCATCACTGGAAATATCTGATCAATATGAATATAGATAGACATGTAATTTCTATCTTACAATTAATATGTAAATTTCAAGTGGAAATTCTTATTTTGATACTTTAGCTTCTTTGAAATTTTTCCCTATGAAAATATGTAAATATGTATATTATTCAAGTAATAATGATTGTTTATTAAAATTTTAATTCCTTGACTCAGTAATTACTGAAATATTTTCCAAAGTGTTAATAACAAATGTTTCTTTTAAAATGTAATTTAGATTAAAATGTAAATACAGGTGATTTACCACAATATAAATACGTATGTAACAAGAGCTGCATGAAAACCACTTATCCTTATTATATTTCTTTTAACATGTAACAAAAATACTAACTTTATTCTCTAGAAAATAAATATTATATTTATGATAGTGGTTCAATAAGATGTTTACATGAGAAGATCAACTGCTATATGCTTTATATACTTGGAGTTGGGAATTATATTTTGCTTGTCTTTAAAAGTATTTCTTAATTTTTGCTTGACACTAAATTATTTTATTAATAGCTAGAATTGTAGAGTTAAAAACAAAGTAATAAAATAGCATATGAATCTAATTCTCAACAAATATGCCTTAATAAAATTGGTATTTATTTATAGACTACAAATAAATGATGTTAAAACAAAGTGTATTGGAATTATTTAAGTAGAAATCATAAAATTTTTCAGTCAAGAGATGTAAAAGTGATAACAAAGTTTAAAGTAAAAATAACCAAAATGTGATTTAGTTGTTATCATGAATATAATTTGTAACAGTCCGACAACTGCAATCCTGATAAATATATACAAAAGGGTTGAAAATATTAGCCATAGTTTCTCTACATAAATTGCAATTGTGAGCACGTATTTTTTGTTTGGATATCTTAATTTAAGAAGACAGGCATGTTTCTTTGAATATAAAAGCTAACCTTTTACAAATGGATTGATGGTTCAAGTTAATTTATAATCTTTTTGAAATGATGTTATCACAGTGATATATAAACTACAAAGTTAGTTCTCTGAAATTGAATCTGTACTGGTAGGGATGATAGAACTGATTTAAGTTTTCAGTTTCTACATTCAATGGAATGCGGTTGCACAGAAAATATATGACCTTCAGTCTTTCATTCTTTCTCTGAGCCTCAGTTTCATCATTTGTCAAAAGAGCTATAATTAATCTAACATCTTTTGATGTAATAATTAACAATGTTTCCATGAAAAAGAATAGTTAATTGTGGCTTAAAAGAATAATGGAGTAAGGTAATGTTTTTCACTGTACATAGAGATTGTAAACTATTTTTGCTTTATTCAATGCATTAGCCCTGCGATCTACTCATGTTCTGCCTTGAATAAAGTGAGATATAACATTACAGTGAGATATGGCAGTAGTCGGGAGTGAATTAATAGAAGGTCAAAAGAAAGTGAAGTAAGTCTCAAACTCTCCCCTCTGTGATCTTGAAAAGAAAAATCTTTCTGGTGAAATATAATCTAAGGGTGGTAATACTTTAGAGAGAAACTGCAGAATAAGTGATTCTGGAGAAGAGTTAAGCAGATACTTCTGATACAAGAATAGTAAGTTCTCAGAGATCGGTTTTAAATGGCAGGTATCTCCATGCTTTAGTTACTTAAAAATGGGGAAGTGGAAAAGTAAGGAAATGATTTTTCTTGAATTAAGTACTTCATGTCTGTGTCTTTTGTATAAAAAAATGATTCTTTTTGAAAAATTGCAATGTATATAATATCAAATAAGACTTAGACTGTATCAATCATAGGAGCATGCATTGAATTGGTAAAAGTTAAAACCAAGATTCATGTAAAAAATGTATGTTTTTTGACTAAGGGTAGGCTTGTTTTAATTGTTCTAAGTTTATTTTGAGACTCATGTTAGGTACATATGTTTTCTTTTTATCTTTTTTTTTCTATTTTGGCATATTATAACTATATAGGAATTACAACATCATTAAATAACTTAAATCTGCACTTTCCCACAATACAACTACCATTGGAGGAAAATGAGAAGATGATTTCAGAATGAAAAAATTTATTCAGGGAGGACCTAAATCCTACTATAAATTTTGCCCAGCTGTGTTTCTTTTCTTGAGAAGCTTTTATTCATGTCTTTTGCCCACTTTTTAATAGGGTGTTTGGTGTGTTCTTGCTGATCTGCTTGAGTTCTTTGTAAATTCTGAATATTAGCCCTTTATTGAATGTATAGCTTGTGAATATTTTCTCCCATTCTGCAGGCTGTCTATTTGCTCTGTTGGTTGTTTCCTTAGCTGTGCAGAAACTGTTTAGATAATCAAATTCCATTTATTAATTTTTGTTGTAGCCATGATTGTCATAGGGATTTAAGTCATACATTAATTGCCTAGGCCAATATCTAGAAGAGTTTTTCCTAAATTTTCCTCCAGAATTATTATGGTTTCATGCCTTACATTTAAGTCTTTTATTCATCTCAAATTAATTTTGTGAGTGGTGAGAGGTAAGGGTCCTGTTTCATTCTTCTGCATGTGGCTATCAAATTTTCCCAGCACCATTTATTAAATAGGGTCTTCATTTCCCCAGTGTACATTGTTGTTTGCTTTGTTAAAGATCAGTTGGTTGTTAGTAGATGGTTTATTAACAAATCTGGTTTCTATGTTCTGTTCCATTGGTCTTTGTCTCTATTTTCATACCAATGTCATGCTGTTTTGCTTACTATAGCCTTGTAGTGTAGTTTGAAGTCTGGTAGCCTCCAGATTTGTTCTGGATGTGATGCCTCCAGATTTGTTCTTTTTGCTTAAGATTGCTTTGGCTAATTGGGCTCCTTTCTGGTTCCAAATGAAGCATAGAATTATTTTTTTCTCGATCTGTGAAATATGATGTTGGTAATTTGATGGGGATGGCATAGGATCTGTAAATCACTTTGAGTAGTATGGACATCTTAATAATGTTGATTCTACCTATCCATGAGCATGATATATTTTTCCATTTGCTTGTATCCTCAGTGATTTCTTTCCTCAGAGTTTCATTGTTTTTTTTTTTTTTTATTTGTAGAGATATTTCACCTCCTTTGTTAAGTACATCCCTAGGCATTTTATTTTCTTTGTCCCTGTTGTGAATGGTATTGAGTCCTTAATTTGACTCTCAACTTGACTATTATTTGTACATAGAATTGCTACTACTGATTGATACACATTGATTTTGTATCCTGAGACTTTGCTGTATTTATTTATCAATTCCAGGAGAGTTTGGGTGGAGTTTTTGGAGTTTTCATGTTGTCAGTGAAGAGCAATAGTTTGAACTCCTCTTTCCTGATTTGGATACCCTTTATTTCTTTATCTTGACTCATTGTGCTGGCTAGTGCTTCCAGTGCTATGTTGGATAGATGTGGTGACAATGGGCATCCTTGTCTTAAGACAAATGGCCAATAAACATGAAAAATGCTCAACATCACTAATCATCAGGGAAATGCAAACTGAAACCACAGTGAGATGTCACCTTACCCCAGTTAAAATAGCTTTTATTAAAAAGTCCATAAACAATAGGGGCTGGTATCAATGCAGAGAGAAAGAAACTTCTATATACTGTTATATGGGACTGCAAATTAGTACAGCCCCTGTGGAAAACAGTATGGAGATTTCTCAAAGAAATAAAAGTAGGCCTACCGTTCGATTCAGCAATGTCACTATTGAGTATCTACCCAAAGGAAAAGAAGTCATTTTTTCAAAAAGATATCTGCATTCAAATGTTTATCTCAGCACAATTCACAATTGCAAAAATGTGGAATCAACCCAAGTGCCCATAAATTGAAGAGTGAATTAATAAAATGTGATATATGTGTACCATGGAGTACTACTCATCCATAAAAAAGATGAATTAATACCTTTTGCAACAATCTGGATGAAACTGTAGACCATTCTCTTAAGTGAAATATCTCAAAAATGGAAAAACAAACACCATGTGTACTCACTATTAAATTGGAACTAACCAATGAGCATGTATGTGCAAAGAGAGAAGTAAAACTCAATGGAAATCGACCAGAGGGAAGGGAAAAGGAGTATAGAGGCAAAAGCCTACCTAATGGGTACAATGAACACTATTTGGGTGATAGGACTCAAGCGTTCCAAAAGCGGCCCATGTAACCTAAAACATTTGTACCCCCTTAATATTTTGAAATTTAAAAAAGAAATTCTGCCCAAATCTGCAGCTTATTCCAGGATGTATTCAAAAAGGTCAAATTTCAGTGGGAAAAAATTGAATTTATATTTCAGTACTACACACTACAAGGGAGACAAAATTTAATTTCAGAAATGTTATCTATTTAAAAAGAACATTAGTATTTGGATGAACATAGAAGAATCTAGATTTCCTACATCACTCACAATGTGTAGAATATAATAAAATTTACTCAACATAGGAATAAAGGAATATAAGCTGTGCTCAAGAGAAATATAAACAAGATGATCCAGACTTTAAAATAAGTGGATCAGGATCTTAAAATAGCTATTATGCCTATAGACATAAATTAAATTATTCTAGAAATAAATAAAAATATAGGATATTTCAGCACAAAATAGAATTATAAAAAATTAAAAGGAAATTTTATAAATGGAAAATATATAAAAAATGTAAAACTAAATACTCAGAATTTAACTACAGATTGGAAGTGAAAGAAGTGACAGTAAACTATAAATAATTCAAAAGAAATTATTTACTGTGAAGAAGATAGTAAAATAAAAAAAGATAAAAAAATAAATTGAATAGAGCTTGGGGAAAATATGATAAGGTCTAATATGATTGAAATTGGAATTGCAGGAGGAAAGGTAGAAGTATGAAGCAAAAAAATTGAAGAAATAATACACATTTTTTACAATTTGTTGAAAAGCATAAATGTTCAAAAGCTCAGAGAGCACTAAATGAACACACACACACACACATACACACACAAAAACTCATACTCACACTATTATGAGACTTCAATTGTTTTAAAAATAGATAAATTTTAAAAGCATGGGGGAGAGGTGGAAGATACTATATGTAGGGTGACAACAATTTAAAAGCACTACTGACATCTTGTTAGAAATGATGGGGTCCAAAATGCAACATATTAAAGTGATCAATGTAAAAAAAGGCAAACTTTCAACTCAGAGTTCTATACAAGTGAACATACCCTTGAAGAATGAAGGGAAAATAAAAATATTCTCAATTTTTAAAAACGATAATTTTTGTCAGATGACCTTCACTACAAGAACTGTTACTGTTATATTTTTCTGTCTGAAGGGAAATAAAACCACATTGAAACTTAGTTACACAAGATGGTTTTGCACACATCAGCTACAAACCCCACATATTTTTCTTAATTTCTTAAACTTGTATATAACTGGTTATAGCAAAAAATATATGACATCTTATGGAATTTATGTACATACACACACTTTAGCAAAATTGATTTGAGGTAATAAATCTATGTCTTGGGTTAAGTTTAGAAAATAATAATATACATTTTTTAATGCCTGAAATTACCATTTAAGTTTACCTGGTTGTAATTAAATATATACATATATATTTATATATATTTCATTGATATTATTTTAAAAATAAACTAATACAAAGGAAGGCAGAAAAGGAGTATCAGAGGAAGAGGAACAGAAAACAAATAATAAAACTGTAGATAAACCCAGCCATATCCTTAATTATATTATGTTAGTTGACTAAACTTACAATTACATGATAGCGATTCTTAGACTGAATGAAAGAGCAAGATTAAACAATATAAAGTCTACCACGATAAATTTAAATATAAAGACACAGGTTTAAAGCATGTGGATGGATAAAGATAGATAATGCAATTGTAAACTGTAACTGTAAGCTTAAGAAGCAGAAAGTGAGTATACTAGTATCAATGAAAGCAGACTTCCAAAAAAAGCATGTTATCATAAACGATGGAAGACATTTCGTAATGGAAAAAGGGTCACTACATCAGGAAGAAATAGGAAATATACCTGTATATACCTACAAGCAAAGAAATCAGAACATAAAATATAAGAAGCAAATACTAACAGAATTAAACAGAGAAATGATAATTGTATAATGATAGTGGGTGACTTTATTCTAACAGCAATTGATGGAACAGCTGTACCAACAACAACAAAATCAATGAACAAATAGGTAATTAGATCTGAACAACACTATCCATGATTCTGACCTTACAATTGCAGAGCACATGTTCAACTGATTTGCTTTGTATTGTGTTGTTTTGTTTAAATAAGCTGTCTATGCATCTTGTAAAATACTAAATATAAGTGACGATATTGACATCTTCAATTATTCCATATTTATAGTTAAATGAACAAGATTACAAATTATTGAAATGATATTATTTATAGGATTCTCCTCCTTTTACAAATATAAGTGGTCATGGTACTCTTTAATTTCTAATATTTATTTGTGTTTCTCACTTTGTGTTCATCAGCATTACCAGGAATTACTGTCTCCTAAAGAAGCTATCTTTGGTTCTGGTTATTTTTATTTGACCCATATATTCTTTCTTTAATGTTATCTTCTTGTGCTTTGCCTATTACTGCTTGGAGTTTAAAGCACTTTTCTTCAGTTGGAAATTTATGTTACAATTTATCTGTCATCATTCTTGTCGCATATAACTATTTAACACTATCAATTTTCATCTGTTAAAATCATTTCCTATCAATTTTAATATTTAGTTATTCTAACAGTGTTCCAAAACAAACATATTAGTTATTTTTTAAGTTAGAAGGCATTTACAATTTTCTGTGTTTCTTCTCTATTATTTATTTATAATTATATTTTGTGTCTTGAATACTATATTAATAAAATCAAAGTTTTAAAATTTTTTATGAAGTATTTAGCCTAATTCTTTAAAAACTTTCGTTTTTATCATTTTGGGATAAGTATAGATTTTTCCTGCAATTATAAGAAATAATTCAGAGAAATCTCATGCAACTTTTGCTTAGTTTCCTCCATAGTAATGATGTAAAACTATAATACAATGTTAAAATTGTGATAACTGGACATCATGTTAAAAATTCAGAATATTTTCATCACCACAAAATTCTCTCCTGTTGTCTTATGTTAGCCACACTCATTTCACTCCCTGCCACATTCTCCTGGACCTTAACCTTAGCAACCACTGATCTGTTCTCCATTTCTATAAATTTGCCATTTCAAGAATGCATGTAAATAAAATTAGACAGTGTAAAATCTTTGGGTATCATCTCTTTTTACTCACCATGACTCTTTAGAGAATAATTAAAGTGGTTGTGTATATTATTCATTCATTCTTTTTACTGCTAAGTAGTGTTCCGTGGTATGGATTCACCACAGTTTGTTTAACCATTTTGAAGGACATTTGGGTTGTTTCCTATTTATGACTATCAATGAACATTCATGTGCAGATTTTGTTATGTTGTTTTGTTTTTGTGAGCATATGTTTTCATTCCTCTGAGATAAATAACCAAGAGTAGGATCACAGAGTTGAATAACTGCATGCATAACTACATAGATAACCCTTCTTCTTCTTATAAGGCCACTATTCCCATTATGAGGGCTCCACACTCATAACTTAATCTAACCTTAACTACCTCCCATGGAACCATCTCCAAATACCATCACATTGTGGTTAGGGCTTCAACATATGAATTTTGGAGGACACAAGCATTTAGTCCATAGCATTTTGCCATTTTTATGCTTCTATTTCTTCTCTATATGTCTTTTATTTAAATAAAAATATTATATATATATATCTTTTTATACTCTTTTTTTAAAAAAAATAGACATAAAAGTAGGTCTGAATAAATTGAGTTATCAACTTTGATCATGGATAAAAATATTCAACCCTCCACTTAGAGGACATTAATCCTCCACTTCCACTCCCAACCTCAAACTCAGAATCACTTATTTCAAAATCCCAACGAGATTTTACATGGAATTTTACCACCTGAGTCTAAATTAACATATAAACTAAATTTGTATGAAAAACAAATGTTAACTTGTCATAGAATCAATGAAATTGATTCTATGAAGGCTGTCTTGCATCTCTGAGTCCTTGCTGACCTCATATAAATTAGGATCTATTGAGAAATGAAACCTCCACATGACAGAAAAACCCTCTATCACTGAGCAAAGGATGAAAACTGTGTTTGATAGAAGAGTAAAGTTGTATATTATGTCTAAATGTCAAAGAGATCTGACATATTGCACAGTTGTAATATCTCCTTGCACCCTAGTTCCTCATCAGCCCAAGGAAAAGAACGGTGAACTTAAACCCATCATGAATGCTGAGGGAGGAACAGGATTCTTGACCACATTTTGTCCATACAATAGAGGTAATTTAAAACTCTCAACTATGAAACTCTTAAGAATCTTAGTCATAAGTTTCTTATCAAGATGATGAGGCTAAATCTTGCTGGATCCCTGTTCTCTACCCGGTGATATGATGAGGAATAAGGTAACACATCACTTCTCTTCATCCTTTCTCTGGATGTTCATCCACAATGCTATGACATGGTTTGTGTGATTGCTGTTGAGTCTTTTATCCTTATTTACTTAACAATGCAAAATTTAAACACACTATGAATAGTCATAGGGAAAATGGCATTTTATTCTGCCTAATATTTTGTTCTATTGAAAGCTGTCAAAATAAAAACTTTGTAGAATTAGCATAAAAACAGATCAAACACAGAAGGTGAGATAACACTCAATGGGACACAAAAGTAAATAATGACTTAGTATCTGAAATGAAACTTTCTAAATCAATGAATGGTAAAATGTAGACCTTTCGATAAATTAGGTTATTATAGTTTAAACAATTTAGATAAAATAAACAGATAATTACCATATAGCAATATAAAAATAAAAAACATAAAATAAATATTTAATGTTTAAAATGCATAAAATAGGTTTATTATCCTAAAGTAAGAAAGAGCAATTCATGTATGATTTCTAAAAATAACAAGAGAAAATACTGACCAACTTATTAGGACTCAAGTCAATTTTTTTATGGTATCCTATACATTGTTTAAAAAAATTGTAGTTTTCAATGTTATGACACAAAAAATTTTGAGGACACATTATAATAAGTTAAAGAATAATTTATCATAATAATCTATAATGAAGCCTTTAAATAATATTGCCTATTTTACATAATGAAATTATAATAAAATATTATCTATATTAAATTAAAGATTGGGTCAAGTCATAATGATCCACTAATAGTAAAATTTGAAATGGTTGAGAAAGTTTTGACATTACTATTTTGACTGATTAACATGTTTTATAAAACAAAAAATCCACTAACTTTCATTTCATGTCCAAAAATTATCATTAAAAATAAACATTTTTCAATACTCTTCTTAAAGATCTGCATAGTAAGCCCATTGCTTTAAGATTTGGGGCTAACTCTCATGTTGGCCATATTTAATTTCTCACTTCTGATTCATTGACATGCACAAGTTTGTTTTGTGATTCAGGTGAACGCTCCATATCTTTGGGTTCTGAATACATGGATTCAACCAACTGTAAACCAGAAAATTAGGGAAAAAAGATAGTTGCACCTGTACTGAACATACTTTTTTCCTTGTTATTCCCTAAACAATAGAATATAATAACTATTTATAAAACTTTTACATTTTATTAGGTATTTTCAGTAATTTAGATGTAATTTAAAATATATGGGAAGGTGTAAAATAGGCTATATGCAAATATTAAACTATTTTATAAAAGTGACTTGAGCATCCATGGCTTTTGATATCTGTGGATGGGGTGGGCTGGAATTAGTCCCTTAGAAATACAGAGAGATGACTACATTTTCTATATGCAGATTTTATTTCACGGTGAAAAGTTTATAAGAATTTTTCAAATGCCAAATTTTCAAAAGGTTTTTAGTAAAACAATCTGAAATTCTCATTTCTTAATATATTTTTAAAGATTGTCTTATGATTTGAATACTGCTTAGAAATATAAATTCTTACATTGAATATTCTATAGCATAGTATTTATCTTTAATTAACTAATTATAAATAAGTATTTTTTATAATTATTATTTATCTTTTCACTCACATCCTTAGTATTACCATTTTTCTAAACTTCTGAAAAATGTTTCCATATGCTTTTTAAATTTAATATGTAATAGTAGACATGATGCATTTTATTTCATGACTATTTTATGGACCAAAATCTAGAAATTTATTGTATGACTCACACATTTGATGAATTTTTGGAATCTAAGATTGCTTGAAGAGTAATTTTATTTTGACTCTTAGTTGAGAGAAGTTTCTGAACTTAAATTGTGAATAGGGCTATATTTATCACAGAGTGCAAATTCTGTGATTTATCCCACTCTACTGCTTCATTTGTTTATATATTATAGCTTAAAGGATATTTGTTCATTCATCTTTACTGCGCTACCATATAAAATAAAAATATTGATACTTCTAGTATGATAATACATGAAGGTTAGGCAGTTGTGATATTTATTTTAAGGATCACATAAAGATCTAAAATTACAGAATATTAAAAAACACCTCAACCAAAGGCAACAATGGATTTTTATATAGAAGCTCAATCTCAACAATATTTTTTAGTTTGTTTCTATTTTTACAGTGGAAATAATTTTCCTGTGAAGAAAATAATTTCAAAATACAAAAACAAATCACTTAGCCAATAATTGTAAATTCACGTCTGACTTCTCCTTTTACATGTGTAAGCTATATTTTTATTATTTAATCTGTAATCAAATTTGAAAATTTTAATAAGCTGGATAATTTTATCATTTTTATATTACTTCGCAAATCAGATTCAATGGGCAAGGCCTCATTTGGGTTTACAATTTGACTGCTATCAAATATGATGTTTTAAAATTCTGTGGTATAAGAAGCAATTATTAATTAAATTACCACAGCCATTCTCTGTGCACATGCACATGTGTGTTTGTATGGGTGGCTTTGGGTGTGTGTGGTGAGTGTGCTTCCATTCCATAACATCTAAACATTATTCTCTTTTGAGCTCAGTGTATTAATTCCCCTGCCTTGTGTAAGTCTCAAATTCAATCCATATAGCTTATTACTGATGAAAGGCAGTATGCTCACTTCCTAAGTTTGAAGAGTGCATGGGCATTGTGCTAGACAGACAAAACTCTAGCTTTATCCACATTACTCAAAAACCAGAGACCATGTCAAATACCATGAGGTAGTCTCTTTTATTTCTTCAGATATGGATACCAAGATTAAGGCTGATACCTCTATATAATGGTAAGGCATAGATTCATATTCTCTTTGATATATATTTGCCAGAAATTCAATATCTATGTTTTTAGTATTCTAGGAAGAATTTAAACTTGCCAGGCATCTATGGCCTAAATTCCTGTGAGGTACCACTTTTCTCAACTTATAAAATAGAATATATAAATTTAAAAATTTCAACTGATAGCAGGGATTTGATTGTAAAGCCAGGAGAGACAATATCAAATTTTCTCAAAGAGTTAGATCTATTTTTGTCACATATTCATCATAAAAGGATTTGGGAAGACCACCTCATTATCTTTTATTTAACTTCTTGGGTGTATAACTAAATATACTCAGAGTATAGGGAGAATATATATTGTATCATGGATTTTTGAACTGACAGAAAAGTTATAAATTTCAATCCAAATGCTCCCCTTAAATAATGTTTCATGACAAAAGTTATGGAAAAGAACATTTGTAAATAAGATGTTTTATAATGAAATAGTTTTAAAATATTATAGTCATTAATAGCCATCTATGAAAAATATTATTAGTTATAATACGAAAATGTTTTTTTTATAGTACAGCAACTTCAAGAGAAAAATAAGAAAGACAAAATGAGTAATTTTTTCGGGTCTATTTTCTGTGAGAAGATGAATATTTGTGGGTTGTATTTTTTTTAGTGAAGGAACTCAATTGCCTAAAGATTTATGAGCCATGGAGCAATATAAGAGGGTCTCTGAAGACACACTAATAATAATACATACATAAATCTAGATTCTGGCATCCTAGTGGATCTTTTATTTAAAAAGTTCAGGTAAGAAGTCAGAAAATTTAATAGCACTTACTCCATCTTTAAACAATTTGAAATCCACAATAATACTTTATTCTTATGGATTATTTTATCACAACGTTAGTATGAGAATAAATCTGAACAGTATGCACTGTGGGAAATATATAAGGCATTTTTAAAGCTCCCTTCTATCTTTCTCAAAAATCTCCCTTTAAATCATCACACTGACTATCCTGAATTCATTTGTTTTAAAAAGGAAGTGCTCAGTGGTTTGAATTTTCAATAAATCAATGGCTTATTTGAAGATCTCAAGTGCAATTAGCGAGTTTAATGAACTTCCTGAGCAATCTATGTGGTGAAAACATACTTGAACACTGTAGTCAAATGAACATTTTACTTCTGTATTTATATGCTCAGAGACTGGTTGACAAAATTTGAAATACAAAATGATTATGCAGGCTATCCATGTTCCCTATATCCATAAATTTGACACTAATTGCAGATATATTCCACAACAAAACTTCAAAACCTATCTTTTAAAAAGTAGTAAGGCCTACACAACTATTCCTATGCTTAGTTTATTTTTCCTGATGACAGCTGTCTACTCTTTCCACTGCTACTGTTGCGAATATATCCACTGCTGTTCCAGTAGTACTTTAACCACATCTAGCTTCACGTGACTCTGTAGAATACTTATTTCAAAACATTATTTTCAAATAACTAGAGAGTAGAATTAGACTGTCTCTAGCATAAAGAAATGATAAATGCCTGAGATGATGGATACCCCAATTACCCTGATTTGATTAATTCATATTGTGTACACATATCAAAACATCACATGTACCCTATAAATACATAAAACTATTATGTACCCATAATAATAAAAAAATAAATTTTAAAATCACATTAATTTCATGGAACTTCTTTTAGTATGTATAACTTCTGAAGTCTAAAATATAGCTACATATTTTTAGCTGTATTTTGTAAAGTTATGACTATGAAATCTGTAACTCTTGCTAAAATATGATTCCTAAATTCCAACATCAAATATTATTTTTACTTATTATATACAATCCCTTGGAAACTTAAGTTTAATAATATGCAAACTTAACTCACCAACCACTTTACCCTAGCTTTCTCTAAATTATAATTTAAGGCATGACATCACTATTTATCACTTGCTCGAATTAGAAACACAGACCTCTTGCTAGATCCTCTCTTATACTTGACCTAAAGCAAAAACAAAGATTTTCTAATTCTTATTTCCTAAATACTCAGTCCCTCCTTTCTATACTCTCATATAGTTTTTCTGGTTAATCAACTTATCATCTCTTTATTGAACTCTTGCAATCATTTTCAACTTTAGCACCAACTCCCTTAGATCATCCATTACTCTGCTATTCATATACACTTCGATCACTCATTTTAATATTCTATATTTACTTCCGTAGCTTACATGATGAAGGTCAAATTTCTTAGATGTGTATAAAATAATCTATGGGGTTTTTGTTTAACTCTGTAGTTCTTTCTCTGTCTTTCTCTTCCTCCACCTCCTTCTCTGTTTCTCTTTTATTTCACGTTGTATTCTATTTTCCTTCTAGCAGTACTGAAAATAATGGTCATTTAATGAACTTGCCATGTTTTCTCATTTTTCTGTGAATATGCTAATTTGCTAATTATACCTCAAGTATCTTGCACTAGATATGCACATAAACAATTCTAATTCATTCCGTGACTTGGTTGAAGTTTCTTAATGTTTCCTACTGCTTCTTTGTACATTTTGATCATCATGGCATTATGCTGCAATATTTGGTTAACATATCTGTTTCTCCTTAGATGTAAAACTCTTGAAGATAGAATACTGTCTTTTATCAACAAATCTTTAGTATGTAATAAAAGTCTACCAATACAATTGGTAAATACAAAGTATTTTAATGGTTAACTTAAATAAGGGATAAATCAAAGGTAATACTGAGAAAGAATAAATGAATGAGGTCTGAATCAGAATTCTTTATCATAATATTGGAATGAGGATATTTTCTTCCATTTCATTCATATCCTAGATCAAACTTTAACCTATTTAAGGTCTTCCTCTTACTCTCATACTACCTATTTTAGGACAGTTTTACTAGATTCTTAGTATAGTATATGTAATAAAATTTTATTTCCAATTTTCCATGGAAGGAGAAGCAGAATGATTCAACATACCTTTATTCATCTAACAAATATGATTCACATACCCTCAATTTGTAAGGGAATTTATATCAGCTAAATGTAAGATAGTAATTACTATTAAACATTTATTTTATACTTTGATGGTAATTTTGAATATGTTTGAGAGTGAACATATTCATATTCATATTCATGTTTAATTTATGTAATATACATAAATTAAAGCCCATGAATGTGTAAATACCATTCTTTAAATAAAAAATCAGGCTTTTGATTTTCTATATTTATTCAATATATTATATTTTTTATCCTGAAATATGTTATATCTTAAAATTATAAATTATATGTAAAAACAGATATGTGGATTATATACATCAACATATTATATATATGTGAATGATATGTTTGCTATAGCTAGACAATCTTCTAGAGCAGAAAATTTATATAATCAGTTTTATCTGTGTGTATAATATTTAGTCATGAACCTCTTTGTTTAAACAGAATCTTACTTGAAAGACCAACATTGAACTATCCAATAATAATAATAAAAAAAAAACAGACGTGCTTTTTTGACAATCAGGTCAAAAGCTTGGAGCTACATCTTCCAAGAGCACAATTTACAATTCACTGCTTAACAAATAAGGAAAAATGCAGGTACTCTTAAAATATCTGCATTTTCTTTCTTTCTTTTTTTTTTTAGAGAAACTTATTTTTTATTACCAGCCTGTTCAGATTGAAATGTTTTAAACATTGTTTTTACAAGTAGTTTTTGTCAGCATTTTCAGTACATTAGGACACCCACATGGTTTAGGTCTCCAGTGCCTCCTCTGTTTTTGTTTCAAGTTGTTCTAGGTTTATTACACCCATGGGTTGATTTAATTGTTTGAAGAAGACATTTCTTATTGTTTTAGAAAGCCAGGAATTGGATTAGTAGTATTAAAAGGATTATGTCAATCATAATTACAGCCTCAGTTATTTTAAAATTTTTTCCTCAATAAAAAAATTATATCCCATATCACTCTTTTGTGGAGGTATATGTTAATTTTCTTATGATAAATAATTAGTTTTACTATATATGAAACAGTTATGAAAGCCATCTTTCATTATATATCTTATCATACAAAATAGAATTAAAATGATGATAAATGTAACCTTTATTGCTGTAAAAATGTATCTTGGTTAAAAGATAAATATAATACACATATAAATACTATAAATGTTTTAGTGTCTTTCTAAGGAATGAGTATTTGATGGTTTCAGGAAAGATGACATTTAAGTAATGCTCCTAAAATAATTCAAAAATTCATTTTTCTTCCTTCCTTCCTTCCTGCCTGCCTGCCTGCCTCCCTTTCTCTGTCTTTGTTTTCTCTTTCTTTCTTTTTCTTTCTTTCTTTCTTTCTTTCTTTCTTTCTTTCTTTCTTTCTTTCTTTCTTTCTTTCTTTCCTTCTTTCTTATGACTTATGAAAAAGTCATATTTGTGTTTGTATACACACATATAACTAAAAAGTGTTATTGCATGCAATCTTAAAAGATAGGGCAATCCAAATAACATATGTAATATTTATCTTTAGGTACAAATATTAATAGCTTATGCAATAAATGTATACCTAATGTATACCTAAAATTATAAAATGTGACACATAAACGCATAAAAATAGAACTAAAATAGCATAGAAGCAACCATAGTTATCCCTGCTGCTTGCACCAGATGGAGATGATAAAATCTTTTTTTTTTTTTTTTTTTTGCAGTGATTACTGTGTTTTTATTGTGGAGTTCACAAACTACCATGTGTGCATTGTTACACAAAATGCACACATAGCATAACTTTTGCAAATTGTAAAGATTACAATGCTGGTAAATTTTTATAACATATATACAAATATGGTACTGGCACAGACATATGGTGATCATTCAAAAATGTTTGATACCCTCGTACAAGATTGGGGAACATTTTCATGTTGGAAGTCTGCATTAATTTTAGTTTTAATCAAATAAGGCTGCATTCAAGAAACTTTAATTAGATGTACTGAAAATGTATATTATTTATAAAAACCTTAATAATTTCTCAAAATGAAAACAATTTGTTAATTTTACATTTAACTAACTTTTTAATTACTTCATTGTGTCTGCTTTTTTTTTGGCATTTGAATATTTGGTTATAGCATGGAGGTTCACAGTTTCAGTTGATTGCCTAGATGGGTAGTCATTGTTTGATGCTAAGAAAGATCCAATAGAAATATGGAAAAATACAGCAGAATACCCATGCCTTTGGCGACATGTGCCCAAAATGCTTTCTTGCTTTTCAACCATTTGTTGCTGTGAATCTACTTTCTCCTACCTAACCCAAATCAAGATGCCCTTAAGGTCACAAATGACTGAGGTCATTTGTATCTTAAACTTTTATTATTTTTCCTGCTTTTTTGGCATGTACATTCATGCACCGCTTAACAACAGGGATATGTTCTGAGAAATGTGTCATTAGGCAATTTCATAGTAGTATGAACTCGTAGATGGTACTTACACAGACGTAAGTGGTAGAGCCTACTTCACAGCTAGGCTATATCACATAGACTATTGCTCCTAGGCTACAAATCTGTACATTATGTTATTGTACTGAATACTGTAGGCAGTTGTAATACAATGCTAAGTATTTTTGTATCCGAACATAGAAATGGTACAGTAAAAATACAGTACAAAAGGTAAAATATAGTACACTTATATATGGCACTTACCATCAATGGACCTTGCAGGACTAGATGTTTGTTGCTCTGTGTGAGTCAGTGAGTAGTGAGGGACTGTGAAGGCCTAAGTCATTATTGTACACTACTGTAGACATTATAAACACAGTACACTTAGCCTACACTAAATTTATAACAAGTATTTTCTTCCTCAAAAATAAGTTGACCTCAGTTTCCTGTAACTTTTTTATTTTATAAACTTAACTTTTTAACTTTTTGGCTCTTTGGTAATAGCACTTAACTTAAAACACATACACATTGCCCAGCAGTACAAAAATATTTCCCTTATGTCTTTATTCTGTAAACTTTTTCTATTTTCAAATTATTTATTTATTTATTTATACTATTTAAACTTATTTTGTTAAAAATTAAGACATAAACACGCACAGTGGCCTTGACCTTACAGGGTCAGGATCATCAACATCACTTTCTTCTACCTCCATGACTTGTCCTGCTGAACAGTCTTCGGGGTCAATAAAGCATGGAACTTTTTTTCCTAATAACAATGCCTTCTTCTGGAAAACCTTCTAAAGTATATACCTGAGGCTATTTTACAGTTAACTTTTTTTTTTTAATAATTAGTAGGAATACTCTCTAAAAAATCATAGGAATTACAGTGTACTAAATACATAAATGCATAATGAAGTTATTTATTATCATTATCAGGGATTATACACTGTACATAATCGTGTGTACTACACTTTCATACAATTGGTAGTGCATCTGTGAGTCACTAAGCCACAGAAATTTTCAGTTCCATTATACTACTATGGAATGACTGTAGTTGTTGCATGCTATTTGATGCATGTTATGTACTGTATAAAAATATATCTTTGCTTTTTGTATTCTTTATATATATGTGTGTGCTTAAAAAGTATATTGCTTGATTTTGTTCATATTCAAACTTTATAAAAGAGGCTTCATTATTGATAAATTATTTTGTAACTTCCTTTTATTGATTCACTATTACATTTAGGAGATTCTTCCGTTTGGATCCTTTTAATCCAAGGTAACCTAATGTCACTGCTGTAAAGTACTCAAATGTATTTAGCTTTTTTTCCTTGTCCATTGATATTTACATTGTTTGCAGAGTTTTGCTCTTAAAATCAATGTTATCAGTAGTAATCTTGATTATGTTATATCATGTGCATGTGAAGCAGTTTATGTAGGCTATATTTTTGTGTTTGGAATAACTGAGCAAAGTGTCCTATTAAATGATAAAGATGTCTTGCCAGATTAGCTAGTTTCATAACCTTTGATGAGCTGCTTAACCTCTCTCTGTCACAGTTTTTACATGTATGAAATAGAGAAAATTGAAATACCAGATTTATAGTTTATCATGAGTACTAAAGGTTACGGATCATCAGTTATCATAATTAGGTGTTCAATGAACTTTAGTGACAATAATACTATCATTATTTTATTATATAAATTTCATATATCAATAATATAACTATTATTACATATCAACCATTTAATCTATAACATATTAAATACAATATATAACCATGATAAATAATTCATTGTTATGATGCAATTATATTTTATAATTTTTTATTATTCTACTTGGAACCAGTGATGGTTATATAATTGTTACATGTTATATAAGTTATAATTCTTTTTTTTTCTTGCATGGACAATAACTCTGTGCCCCTGCACCTGTTAATGACTTGTCAGTCCATCTTACCCTATGATGCTACCATTACAATTTTTCAAATTTTTTAATACAGATCTGTTTTTGTGCTCTATCCTTGCACCCATTGTCTATTTCTTTTTCCATTAATTAAGTCTGTCTGTAGTATCTTCCAATACAATGCTCTTATTTATACCATAAAAGATAAATAATATTTAATTTAATTCTTTGACATTTTATATTTAAACTACTGTGCATAGTACAAAATTTAAAATAATGAACTTATTTCTAGAGACATTGCTGAGCTCTCTTATGTGTTCTGATAGCTTTAATTCTAGGCTTCCTTTCAAGAATTTATTAGTGAATGGAAATGCCTTTTTTTCCTTTCTTGTTTGTATGCATTTTATTTCATTTTCTTGTTCAACTTTGCAGACTAGGGCCTCAGGTACACTGCCAAATGGAAATAATGATAATATATTATTTCTGATTATAAATGGAATATTCTAAAGCATCCTATATTAAATTAGCTTTAGATTTGTGGAAATTATCCTTCATAATAACAAAAGTGTTTCTCTGTATTCTCAGGTTGCTGCACATATCTATAATGAATAGATATTGAAATTTATGTTTTCTATCCTTCTGTTATGATAATAGTTGTCTTTTAATCAGATAGAATGGTAAACTAAATTTTTAATTATTCAAATAGTAAACAAAACTTCTATCCTTGGGGTAAAATCAACTGGAAGTGATGAAATTTCTCCTTATACAGTACTATTAATAGATGTATTTAGCTACTATTTTTGTATAGCAATTTTCCATTTATGCTTTACATAAGATTAGCTTATTATTCCAAATCTATCCACATTTGGATATGGAGGAGTTATCTAATTATGTGCCTGGGATTCTGCTTTCTGTGGTCCAAATGAAGAGCCTGATGAAGCACTTTTAGAAATGGTTGCTTAGAAGAATCTTGTTTAATTTTCTCATAGTTGTACATTTCCAGTATTTCATTTTTGTTATTGATATATAATTTTATTATGTTGCGGTTAAAGATCATTCTCTGTATAATTTCAACTATTTTAAATTTTAGAGTTCTATGTTGTGGCTTTACTTGTCTATTTTGATATTTTATTGATCCTTCTATGTACATTTAGGAAAAAACATGTTTACTCTATAGTTTATGGGTATGAATTTTTATAAATATCACCTAGGACAAGCTATTAAAATATTATTGAAATTATTGCTCTATTCTTCTACATCTTCTTGATTATCTATCTACTAGTTCTGTTATATCATAGAAAGAGGAATATTTTGAACTACAGCCATAATTGTGGATTTATCTATTTCTCTTACTCTTTGCTTCACAAACCTTGAAGTTCTATTATTTGGCTCATACATGTTGAAGATTGTGAAGCCTTCTGTATGATTTAACTTCTTTATTGTTATGCTAAGGACAACAGAGGGCATTCCTTGCCTCTTAGAATTGTGTTCACCCAATCTTGTTAATCCTGCAACTCTTTTGTAGAAGTTTTGCATTTTGAGCAAAATGCCCCCTGAGCAACCTACTGCTGTAGCTGTTTACTATTCAGTTTTTGTGTTAGCCAGCAGTGTAACACATCATATCACATTTCATTGTCTCTTCTCCTGTCTTTACTCTTTACTTCTCACTCTTACTACCCTGGGTTAGAAACTTGCAATTAAGGGGTCAGAACTTGAATCCTGCCTGAGATTCTCCTTTCTAGAGAAACTGACTGTCAATATACAAAACACTTAAAGGAATACTTACTATGAGTTAGCACGGGCACTCTGCTCTGAATTTTTGATAATGATGAAGACTTCCATGGTGACATATGTTTTCAATATTGCAGAGGCAAAGGAAACCACAAGCTGACTCTTGAAATGTGTCTGATAAGTGAGGAATCTCACTTCCAATGATATTAATATGAACTAGATTTGATTATGAAGATTATATATTGGGATTTCTTATTTATATTGTATATTGTCAGTATACATAGTTATATGTTAGGGCTATTGTATAGATTGTTTAGCAAATTTTGGAGAAAATAAATAAATGAATAAAACATTCATAGGGTAATATGAAGGTTTGAACAAAGGGCACAGATTTTATTGTATCTTATGACTGCATTGTCTATTAATTTGTGTCTTTGCCAAGGAGTAAATCAAGTGCATCTAATCTTTGTATTTTTTAAATGTGCTTATTCCTCATGCATTTATCTTTTCTCTTCTTAAGGATTCAAAACTAAACAGTAGCTTTTGTTACAAGTGAGTTATCATGAGAAATAATTTTTGACTCATGAGCTTACACATGTTGATCATAAAGATAACACACAGTAATTTCTCTGATATTTTCAAATAAAAATCTTAGCATTATATTTCTGTGTAGCAAATGACCTACTCCTAAAAATGCAAATAGTTGATGTTTATTGAAAAGATAACGCAGAATGAGATATAAAACTTGAAGATATTTTCTGTAGTACTGTCATTTATATACACTGTATTAAAACAGAAAGCAATTCATAAAACCAAGGTCAATTTTTAACACATCCATGATTGTGGTAATATAGTGATAGCATACAACATGACAGAATTTAAAAAGCAGGGCAAGAGAAAATGCTAATACATTTCAACTAGAATAACTATGAATATACCAGTACTTTTCAATCTAGCTTATTATTAGATTTTAATTTCTGTATAGAGTACCTAAGTTTATTAAGTATCTTTAAAAATATGAACTGGGTGGCTTATAAACAACAGAAATTTATTTCTCATAGTTCTGAAGTCTGAGGACTCTGGTTAGGGTCTGTTTTCTCTTCATAAGACTTTCTTGCTGTGTTCTTAATGACTAATAGGGCAAACAAGCTCCTTCAGGTCTCTTTTATAAGGGCATTAATCTCATTCATGATGGCTCTGTCTTCATGACCTAATCACCTCGGAAAGGTCCCACCTACTAATACATTGGGTTACAATTTCAACTTATGAATTTTTAGGGGAACAAAAACATTCACACTATAGCAAGAGCATCGCATGGTTTTCTTTACAATTAAATAAAGTAATAAATCAATAAGGCAATATGCAGTAGATATGCAATCATTAGAACAGTAGGTCACTTGAAAAGGTACCTACATTAAACTTGGAAGATACTTAACCATAGTGACTTCATGCCTCTGAAGTTGGTACATGCTATTATTGCACTACTTATTCTGTAGATCTTTGAGCGACTGGGCTCTCGAACATATAATACACACTTATCTGAAGTCTCATTCAAATTCAAGCATCATAAAAAAGTTTAAAAAAATAGATATAGAATACTGCAATATAGGGCTTCTGAACTCAGATCACTTAAGTTTTGTCTGCCTTGATTTTGGTCTCTAACTCAGCAACCATCTGTAGCTATACAGTTTTCATTAACTCTTAATTCTCCTAGATTTTTAAAGTAACTTAGTAAATATGACATATAGTAAATACAAAAAAAAACCAGCAACATTAAATATGAAAGGAAAATTTTTGGATTAGTTAGGCTTTCCCAGAAAAACAGAACAATAGGTAGTGTGGTGTGTGTGAGTGTGTGTGTGTGTGTGTGTGTGAGAGAGAGAGAGAGAGATGAGAGAGAGAGAGAGATTGACTTATTGTAAGGAATTTACTCACATGAGCCAATCCAGTTCCAAGTTCCACTGAGTCCAAAAGCCTGGGATTCAGAACTGATGGTGTAGTTTCAGTCTGAATGTCAGTAGACTCAAGACCCAGGAATAGCTAATGTTTTAGTTCTGGTCTGAAGGCAGGGAAAAAAACAAAACAAAACAAAAAACTAATGTTTAATTTCTTTTCTTTTTTTTTTCTGAGTATGACATATTTCTTTTTTATTTTTTATTTTTATTTTTTATTTATTTTTTTTAGTGTATTATGGGGGTACAAGTGTTAAGGTTACTTATATTGCCCGTGCCACCCTCCCCCCTCGAGTAAGAGCTTCAAGCATGTCCTTAATTTGGAGTTTCCTGAGAAATTGCTTGGGTGATTTTCATTTTTAAAACATTTTCTGGTGGTACTTATGTTCGTCTACATTTAAGGACAATTGATTATGATTGTTTAACCTTAATTTCTAAGGCAGTCAGGCAGGAGTCCACTTTTACTCAGTGTAGGGTTGGCCATTTGGTTTTATTTCAGATTTTGTACTGATTGGATGAGATTCACCCACATTAGAGAGGGCAATCTGCTTTTCTTAGTCTACAGATTCAAGTGTTAATCTCTTACAGAAACACCCTTACAGATACATCTAGAATAATGTTTGTCCAAATATCAGGCATCCCATTGCCCACCCAAGTTGACACATAAATAACCAACTCAATTATGTGGTAAAAATGAAATATGTATACTAATATACTTTTATGTTTCTTTCTGATTACAGACTAATTAATGAAATAAAAGTAGAACTACCATTTGATCTAGCAATCCCATTAG
The DNA here is from genome assembly GCA_008750895.1 of Mirza zaza. NCBI lineage: Eukaryota > Metazoa > Chordata > Mammalia > Primates > Cheirogaleidae > Mirza > Mirza zaza. Next base: position 107,203 of record VSMD01101728.1, read on the forward strand.
TGCATATTTACTCAAAGGAAAAAAGACATCCTATGAAAAAGACATCTGCACTCAAATGTTTATAGCAGTACAATTCACAATTGCAAAGATGTGGAAACAACCCAAGTGCTCATTGATACATGAGTGGATTAATAAAATGTGGTGTGTGTGTGTGTGTGTATATATATATATATATATATGTATATATACAGATTTTATTATTAGATTTTAATTTCTGTATAGAGAAATTAAATTTAATTTCTGTATACACACACACACATATGTATGTACTCACCATTAAATTGGAACTAATCAATCAAAATTTATGTGAACATGTGGAAATAAAACTTATCAGAAATCAAGAGGGTGGTGGGGGATAAGGGGATGGGTAAATTCATACCTAGCATGGGTACAATGCACACTATCTGGGGGATGGGCAAAAAATAAAATAATTATTCATAAAAAATGAAACTCTTAAAATATGAAAACAAAAGAAAAGATCAAAGAACAAATTCAATATTAATCTGTTAGGGAACTTGGATATATGTAAATGATATATACTGTGGTTAACTTCAGGAAACAAAGGAATATCTTAAGAGGATACCTGAATGTGATGGGAATTTAAGGCAAAATTGAGCAAGCAGTCCTGAGAAAAGATAGGCACTGGGACAAGTCTGACATCCACAAGAAGCAGCAGGCCACAGATGTATCTTCTGGTTTAAACTGTGTTGTGGCCACTCTATAAAGAATGGACTCCCCTCCGATTTGGTTTGGATCTCCAAACTTATGACACCACACACAAAGCAAGAGGATATGAAAAGTTGTGTTACTCATATAATGAGGCTTCTGAGGATAGCAAAATAAACATCCTAACTTGGTCTGAAAATGGCTTGAGAATGCAAAGATAGAAGGTTGGCTTGAGATTCTGTGGTGTTTAGGGAATAGGGCTGGGTTGAGGGTTCCTATCCTAAAACAAGAGCCTGTGTGGTTTGAAACTACCACCTGTGCTAAAGCAGCACCCAGATTTTCTTATCAGCTTGCACATATGAAAAGCAAATGGGAAGTGGGGAAGCTGAGGCTTAAAAGATGTCAGCACCCAAATATCAAAAATTGGTGTCTAAATTTATGATATATTAGATCTGATTAAAATTCATTTACCACTCCAAGAATTATGTTCTTTAAGGAGGATGAGGTTACTTGAACTGTCACTGATAGGTTTACATATCTGTACTGGCATCCAGAGCATATGTGATCTGAATCCATTGATTTATTTAACCTATATTCAGGTTACTACAGTGTACAAGATGATACCATTATCTAGGCAATTCAAGTCACTCAGCCCAGTCCAGAATTTTAATAACTGAAGGGAAACATCAGGGAGGTTGATGGTTGACAGCAATGTAACCCAAAAGAGCTCCTGTTCAGTTTTCTTATAGTTTCTTTGTAATTTTTATTTATTTATTTTTTAAATTTCATAATATTATAGGGGTACAGACATTTTAGTTGCATATAATGCCTTTCCTTGCCCAAGCCAGAGCTACAAGTGTGCCCATCCACCATACAGTGCACTCCACACCCATTAGTTGTGAGTATACCCATCCCCACCCCTCCCACCCACCAAGCACCTGATGAATATTACTTCCATGTTAGAACCTAAGTATTGATGAGTTAGTATCAATTTGATGGAGTGTACATGTGGTGCTTGTTTTTTCATTATTGTGATACTTTGTTTTGAAGGATGGGCTCTAGCTCCACCCAGGATAATATACGAGGTGCTAGATCATCATTGTTTTTTATGGTCGAGTAGTATTCCAGGATATACATATACCACATTTTATTAATCCACTCATGTATTGATGGGTACTTGGGTTGTTTACACATCTTTGCAATTTCGAATTGTGTTGCCATAAACATTCGAGTGTGGATGTCTTTATTGTAAAATGTCTTTTTTATCCATTGGGTAGATGCCTACTAGTGGGATTGCTGTATCAAATGGTATTTCTATTTTTAGTTCTTTGAGATATCTCCAAATTACTTTTCACAGAGGTTGTACTAATTTGCAGTCCCTCCAGCAGTGTAAGAGTATGTCTATCTGTCTGCATCCATGCCAGTATTTGTTGTTTGGGGACTTTCTGATAAAAGCCATTCTCACTGGAGTTAAGTGATATCTCATGTGGTTTTGATTTGCATTTCTCTGATGATTAGAGATGTTGAGCAGATTTTTGTATATTTTTGGGCCATTATTCTGTCATTTTCTGTCCGTGCCCTTTGCCTACTTTTTAATGGGGTTGTTTAATTTTTTCTTGTCAATTTTCTTAAGTTCTATACAGACTCTTGTTATCAGCCCTTTATCAGATATGTAGCATACAAATATTTTCTCCCATTCTGTAGCTTTTTGTAATTGTTGAGTCTCTAATGTGTTCTGCGATTTCTTTATTGCTTATGAATCTTTAAATTATGGTTAATTCTTGTTCAGTGTTGGTAGATTTTAGTTCTATTGGACACTACTGACAACATTGAAAACAAAGTAAAAATATAAGAATGTTATTCTATTGGAAGACATAGTGAATCTAGCTATAAATTATCAAAACTAGAATGTAATAAAGAAAAAATAATTCTGATCATTATAGTGAAGCTATTCATTTCTTCTCATAGTATTATTTCATTAATGAACTTGAGCTAACTACTTGAGCTAGATAGTAAGGTCTATGGCATAGACCTTACTATCTAAAGATACACTATTTTTTTCACCCATTTTTAGGCAAGGAATATCATCTAGAGTAATGGTACCTTGGTACCTATGTTTGTTTTTTACATAGGCTCTATGGTGTGGAAATTTCCTTTATGGTGTTATTCTGTGTGTGTGTGTGAGTGTGTGCACATGTGCATGTGATAACTACCTCCAAATTAACTGACCATTTTGTGACTCATATAAAATGTTTCTGATATGGCCCAGTAGAGTGAAAATAGCAATAAAATTGGAGTTAGAAGACAGAGGTATGACTTTTGCTCTGCACTTGCTAGCTGTTTATATTAAATCAGTTAATAAAAAATCTAGAAAGTAATATTATTTCTGCATGAGACCACTTGCCTTTTTTGGGGGGCCATGGTGTCTTTTTGTATAGAATGAAGGATGTAGCTTAGCTGACCTTTCGGGAAACATCTGGAAGTATAGCTTAAAATTCTATAAATCACTTAGACAACATGTTGGTGGGACATAAGATTTATTTAAGATAGGAAATCATTGATTTTCCCTTTCTTGTTTGTTTTTTGCTACATGAGACAGGCAATCACTAACCAGAATGAGAGTTTGGAAATAGTGTGTAATGTGCATCCATTATTTGTATGATAATTTCCTTTTCTTGAATAAATAAAATTGATTTTAAATTTACTAGATTTATTAATTGTATTTGGAAACAAATATTGGGTGGCTATCAGTATTGACATAAACAACCTGATATAGTAAAATATGCTTTCAAAATTAGGCTAAAGAAAATAACAGCATATTTTCATGACAGACATATACTTGTTTCACAGTCTTTGAAAGTGCAAAATATTAACAGTTTTAATAAACTATTTTTATTAAGATATGACAATATATATAAAAACTATTCAAATTGTACTCTAATAAAACTAACTTTTTTATTCCTAATTAATAGTTCATTGTGTTTTAATGAATTATTGTCCTCTCTGAATATTGCACTAAGATTTAGGGAATATTACATTGTAAGTATGTCATATTATTGAGTATATCCCTTTTGTCAGGGATGATCCTATAACTTAGTACAGGTTTCTGGAGTGATACTGTCTTAGTAAATTATATATATATGTGTGTGTGTATATATATATATATATATATGTTGAATGTGAAACATTATTTTGAAGTGAACCTGAAAAGTGCTCATGTTGTGTCAAGAATTTCACTTTGGCCACTGAATTATGTAGAAAAGAAAAGAACACTATAATATAAGGAGATGTTATGACTATATTGTGGCATCTCCTAAAACCCAAGTTGGTGTAGGATCACATAGAAATAAACATCTGTTTATAAAATGACTTAAATAAACTTAAATAATGTATTTTATGCTCTGAGAATACATTAAAAGCTTTCCAAATCAAAAATCAAAGAAAATATATTTGAAATTTTCTCCTTCTCGAGGTTTTTAAACCTATTTACGTGTAACTCTCAATTTTTTCTCACATACAGCACAAAAGCCAAACCATTGTCAGCTCTGTTTCTCTCTCACTTCTCACGTGGATCACCTTGATATTTCATAAGTAAAACCTAGATTTCCCTGATGCAAACCTCTACTGATTTCACTGCTAAAGATCCAGCTTTGGTAAGTAAGTTGGGGTTAGAAAAATGTAGGGTAGAAAAAGAAACATTTTAATGATGTTGGACAACTCAAAATTAATTTTGACAATATCAGTTTTCTTAAAGGTAATAGAAAGAAAGAAATGATGTATGCTAAAACAGTTTTATAATCAGGCCTTCTCTCTCTCTCTCTCTCTCTCTCTCTCTCTCTCATACACACACACACACACACACACACACACACAGATACATACTTACATTCACAAACACAGTTGCTGTTTTTATTACTATATTGTTTTCTATGGGACTAAAATATAACCCAATTTAAATGATATGAATGTCTATGGAGATGGATGATTGATTAAGATACTAATCATGGCATGAATTTTTATTACCTATTAAAAGATTTATATTATACAAAAATAATTTATTAAAAAACAGTAGAAACCTGTTTGAGGGAAAAGAAAAAATATCTTTATGAAAAATTTGTGTATATATATTTATAGGGAGACTATTCCAAATGCTTAATTGAGATTGAGATTGAAAATTGAGTTTATATACTTTTTAATGTTCCACCTATTCTAATTACATATATTACTTTTATATTTAAATTCAAACACCCGGAAGAGAAAAACAAGGAAGCTAGGTATTAAATGAGTGCATGTGTTGGAAGGGAAAGCAATCATGAGAGTTTCGCGTTGATCCCCTGATCTAACCCAGTCAACTGGAATATGAGGTCTTGAAATAAATCTGTGAACATACCTCCTCCAGCAAATATAAGACATCAGGAAACAGGAACAATAGCTCTGGTCCAGATAAAATATCATGAATGAAACTTGAGGATAAAATGATTCTTCACATATTTGAAGAGTATAGAATGAGAGAATTCTATAAATAGTAATGTCTTGAGGTTTTAACAAATATCAGTAACAACAGGTGCAAGACTTGTTGGAGTTGGCACCCTAGACTGGCATGAGCACTACTGAGGTGGATATTTGTGCAAGTGGTTCTAGTTGTTTTGAGAGTAAAAGAAAAACAACATGAAGGATTTCACAAAATAGCAAGCAAGACTTCTTCATGAACACACATGGGATCTTCAAGAGTTATTCCAAAATATTTCAGTGTTTGTGTGTTTGTATTGTTATGTGTGTGTTGCTGTGTGCATTGGGTGATTCAGTGGAAATGAAGATTTTGCAATAGTATGTGAGGACAAATATCCGTAAAATTGAGAACTATGAAATTAATAAATATAAACCAATTTTAAACTCAGCTGGTGGGCCTATGAAAACATTGTTCACAGATATAAAATTGATCTGATTGCATTTTTTACTTCAGAAAGAAATGTTACTTTTATTAAGAAATAATCATGTTCAATAGAAAAGAGAAAGGAAATGAATTCCTTTACACATTCAAAAATGTTTAGTGCTTACTATGTACCTGGCACTTTGTTCTTTAATTTCTAACAGTTATTATTGTATTGATTTAAAAATCATTGCACAATTTTGTCTGTAGATTCTAGAAACTCTTCAACTTTAAAAAATATATATATATATAAAAACTCATCACTGGGAAAGTCCAAGTCAATAGAAATTTTTATTAGGATCAACCTTATTAAATTTTTATTTTATATTGAATTTCTACTGTTTGTCTCACACCAAGTTAGGAATTCATGATCCGGTGGCATGCGCCACTCTGCTAGGCTGCTATACAAACTGGGAAAGCAGAGCGTGAGCACAGTCAAATGGGAGGACCTAGCCAAGTCTGAGTGATAAGGAGAGTTTACCTTCAGAAATGACCTTTAAGATGAGATATGAGTAATGGGCATTTGAGGAGGAAGAAGAATGCTCCAGACAAAGGAACTAACATTTGAGAAACACAAAGAAACCCAAAATGCATGAGGTAGAGGGAGGAGGAAAACTAAGAGCAGGTGACAAGGAAGAGGCAGATTGGGCCTTCGAGGCTATATTGAAGGTGCTATTCTCTCTCATAATAGCAAAATGCAAACCCTGAAGTAATTTAAATGCCTGTGTGTGTGAGACATTGATATATAATATATGATATATATTCCCAACTGTAATTTCCCCAAGCATCACTTCTAGCTGTTGGGTCAAATATGTATGAAAATTTGTCCTGACAGACAAAAATGTTTCTGTGTGAGAAAAAAATTTAAAAACCACACACACACTATATACAGGGTAAGTAATATGAGAATTATTATTTTTTAATGAGCAGCAGCATATTTCAAGATAAGGAGACAACAACAACATAAAATAGGAAACTATCAAGTATTGTGGTTAGAGAGATTGTAGATAAAATTCTATGCATTCCACATACTGTTTGTGTGGTTTAGAGCAGATTACTATGCTGAGATCGAATTTCTCACTCATATTAATAATACCTATTTAACAAATTTGATACAATGATAAGATGTATTTTAAGAAAAATCCACATTACATAGTGGGTGCTAATGTGTATCAGCTGCTATTATTTTTAATTTATAAAATAATATTTTCTCAATACAATCTTGATCTGAGTGGCATAATTACTTCTTATGCATAACCATATAGAAAGAAAAGTTTGCAGCGATATTATTACTCTATTCCATTGTTTTTCTCAAATTTTTAATAAAATTATATGAAATATTTATTACATAATTTTACTATTTAAATAAATCTTTTCTATGTGATTTATAGATATGCATTTAAACTACAGAGCATACCAACTTGGAAGTCATTTTGGTCTTCAGGGTGCACATGTCTTAAGAAGTTGCCAAAAAATATATAAGGCTGTTCTAGCATCCCAGGTGAAATCATGCATATTTAATGGGATGTCATTGCACATTACCAAAATATTATAAAGGTATGACATGTGAAATGCATTTAAGTTGTATTATTGCTTTAATATAGAACACAATAACTAGGCAGGGGGGATTTTTGAAATCGATTCATCACATCAATAACATTTATACATCAAAAATTTATTTTTCCTTTTTATTTATCTGAATTAGGAGATTTCTCATAATATTAAATTGGTAAATCATAGTGATTTTGTTTTTATTTGTGGAAACATAATCAAAATCTCTAATAACTACCAGGAACTATTTTAAGTGTTATTTCCTCTTAGAAATATATGCATATTTGTAAATAGAGTATTCTCTTCAAAGCATGAATTCTACACATATAGTTATCTATTGCTGCATAAGAACCTACTTGATTGCTTAACTGCTTTAAAGAGTATTTTACTTTACCTATTATTCTGTGAGTCATTGACTCAGCTCTGCTGTGCAGCTTAAACTATTCCATGCATTGTCAGCATGGCAAATCCACTGGAGACCCAGGATCTACTTTCAAGTTTACTGTCCTACATGGCTGGCAACTGTTTCCTGAGTTGACTCTCCCAGTAGGTCAAGGGCAACGTTCCTTTCCATGCGGGTTTCTCCACAGGCTGCATGTGCTTTGTCACAGCACGGCAGCCGGACTCCACGAGAAAGAACTGGGCCTGCAAACTAGAGCATGGTCACTTCTGCCATTAAGTGCTCAAAGCAGTCAAAAACCCTGCTCAGATTCAAAGAGAGGTGAATAAACTCCATCTGTAGAGGAAAATAAGTGACAAAAAATATTAGTGTCTATCTTTCATCCATCCCAAGTAGTAAATACCCTCAGTATGAAAGTCCATGGTGATTTGCTTTTCTTTGAGATAATTGTGCTTTATTAAATATAGATACTAAAAATAAACTACTAAGAGAAAAGCAAAATAGATTTCTCTTACTGACAATGTAATGATAAAACCGAACTTGAGTCTAGGAGGTACAGTTAGTGTTAATCATCTATGTTGCTAATGTCATATTCCTTTGTGTTTTGAAACTCAGGCTCAGCAATAATTATATCTTTACTGTGGGAATTTCTCTGAAAGGTCTAGGCTTTGTCTCAGATAATAGTAATATTGCAAGTAAGAATATTGACAGAGGGTGTATCTAAGTTGGAAGTCCCCAGATGCGAAGCTTGAGACAAAGGTTTGTGTGAAATGTTTCTGTAGGAAGGTGAAAGAAATAAGGCTTTGGGAGTGAAGGCAAGGAGAGAAGAGACAGGAAAATAATGGCTAATAAAATAGACATTATGAATACAGCTTCCACTATGGGTGACTGGTGCTTAAACTTGTTGAAAAAATTATGGAAGGCAGTTTAGCTTACACACCTTGGGGTTACTCCCTGCTTCAAGGGACCGCTACTGGGGTACATATGCAACAACTATCATAAGTCATTGGCTGAAACTTGTCCCCTTGGGAAAGTGTTTCTCTGACACTTCCAGTCTAGCTTTGGATGGCCAAGCAGGCTACCGAAACCAGAGAAAGCTTCAGTCAAAGAAAACAAATATTTGCAGTCATAAGTTAGGGAAGCATGCATTGAAGTACTACAAACAAAGAAATACCTTTTACAAAGTAATGTGTAGAGAAAGGTGAATCTATGTTTAAAAGATACATCATTAACTTAGAGTTATTTCATGTTATAGATATATACACACATGTGAGTATAAAGAATTAATGTGATTATGGGTTTAAGCTATCTATAAGAAATTTTAACAACTTATATATGTTTAAAGTGAAAATTATCTTTCGTATTAGATATATATTTATGATTTGGTCTTTCATTTTATGATAAATTCTCTAGATTTTTAATACATTTTGGGTAAACTAATTGAAAATAAACATTTTACAGAAATATATAGAAATTTTCTAAAACACTTAGAAGACTTTTTTGCCAAAAAAAAAAGTGATCACATAATAAAAGCTGCTTCAGCAGGTTCCTTCTCATCTGGAGCTTCTTCCCTCAGCTCAGAACAGACAGCTTTGCAAATCACCTGTTCTCTTCTTCTAGGCACTCTACTATTCAGTGTAGAGCAGAGAGGTGCACTTTCTTTCAGCTCATGCAGGTAGGCACCCATTGTGTTGTTTCTGGCAATTTGGGTCAGTTGGTATTCAGACCCCTAGAAGAGTGTTTAGGTGCCAGCAGTGATGGACTAGGTTAGACAACCCCCAGATCCCAGGCCTGTGGATAGTGCATCTGAGTCCTGTGGGGGCCAGACCAAGATCAGGCTGGCAAATTTGCTCTCAAGCCTCCATGACTTCAGGCGCTGGCTGTGATGGTGAGGGGTGGGGTGATCTCCTACTCTGGAATGCTCAGGCAAGAGAAGAGCCGATTCACCATGATCTTGCCACAGGAGGGGCAGACTCCTCTTGAGATTAGCAGAGGTAGGCAGTTGTGGGATGCACACATCACTCACACCTCCCTCTCTTTATCCTTTGAGGGAACAAAAGTGCCCATATACCCGCTCCCATACTGACCTAGCTACAACAGAGATGGTGAGGGCAGCTCACATGCTGTGTGCAGTGCTACCAGCTTGACTGTGGGCTGTGGCTAAAATGCTCCAGTGGAGAAGATGGGGTTGAGCCAAGGACTCGCCTCCAAGGAGGATAGACTCTGCCCAAAACAGAAGGGCAGCCCTTGAGGAGAGGACCACTACTGTCAGCCCTCCCCCACCCCCCCCCCCCCGGGGGAGCAGGTAGCTTCAATCCCTGGGGAAGAGCAAAATGCTTGCTGTGCCTTTTTAGAGGGAAAGGAGTGAGCCCAAATCTCCCTAGAATCCTGGGTGAGCTATGTGCTCCGACAGAGGCAGGGTAGCCGGTCCCAAGTGCCCTGGGCTTAATTTTTCCCTGTGGAACTTTCACAAAGTTTCCAGCAGAAACAGCCATGGCTACCTCAGCATTAGTGGGTACGGGAGGGGTGGAGGACAAGAAGGCCCCAAGGCTGGGGAGCTGGTGCTCTGATTCCCTTTGTCCTAAGGGGCCTTCTGGTGTCCTGCATTCTCCTCTCAGCTGGAGGTGACCCACCCTAAATGCCCAAGCTCTGGGAGACCTACAGTTCCATCAGGACCCACCAATCCCCCAATCCCATCAATATCTTAGATATACTCATTATAATTAGCTCTTATGCTCAATACACACATATCATCAAAATTAAGAGCATGCTTTAAAAAATATTTAATATGATACGCTAGCATATCACTAATAATAATAAAATACTAATGAGTTCACATTACACTACATTTACATTGTTTGGGTTTGCCTTCAAAGTTTTCAATCCAAAACTCAGATGTTTTTATAGTTTAATTTTAAAGTATTCTTGTTAATGTCTTAGTTTTAATTTCATTTTAAATAAAATCTATAGATTAGTATGCTGTCCCAAATTATTTAAAATGAATAATATTTTATCTGATACTGTTTGATTTAACAAGTTTATTTTATAGGTTAGAAAAAAATTATGGAATTGCTATTATAATTATCATTTACTTCTCTCAGACTTTCCCATTGTTACATAAAAGAACATATTGTTACATGAAATTTTCTAGCCTTTGTTAAAATTCTCCAGAAGTTTTCAGTATTAGTACACAATCTGCAGTCATGGTTCATATGCTTAATAATCATTTCACTGGGTTTATTTTTCAATATCCTTAGGGTGTTAATATTTTGAAAACTTACTTGCAGTTAGGCTGATTCCATTGTAAAATGTTTCTTCATTCCCAACACATATCACACAATATAATAAATACTAGTTCTACTTTCATAGTGCATCATCAACTAATTTGCAATCACAGCATATCATAAGATCTCTTCCTCCAAAATGTCTTAACCTGCCAGAGGTTATATTCATTCAATTGATATTTCTTAGTGAATTAATTCCATTATGGTTTTGCTAACTCCTGTTTTACTAAGAGTCTCCCTGAACATGAGAGCCATGTTCTCATCCTGGTGTTTGTTTATTTCTTGACATCTGCTAATGAGTCTGCAGAAACTATTTCTGAAGATATCTTGCTAACTTTTTAAAGCCCAACACATTTCATGCAACAATTTTAAACTAATCTTTTACCAAGGCATTAAATCCAAAATATTTCAAAGAGTTGTAAAAATGATTAATAATCTCAAATCAGGAAGAATATAGATAACAAATCTATACCAATGGGAAGAATACCCAACCACTCACAGCCAAATTTCTCAGTTGTTAGCTAAACCATTCTCATGTAGAAATGTAATGTTTCTATTTTGTGGAAAAGGTTACGGGTTTAAGATAAGAGCACTTGTTTCATTCTGGCTCTCACTGTGAAATTAGGCAATTTGTTTAAAATATTTTTGCCTCAGTTTATTCGTCAGCAAAACTGTTATAATAAACACCCACACAACTCTGTGTGTATATGTTTATAATCAGTCACACTAGAGGATGTACTTATTAATAATAATCTGGAAGGTACTTATTGATAACTTCATAGCCAGCAAGAATAGCTAGCTAAGAATTATTATAAATGGAAAATCATTCACATAGCTACACAATCCGATAGTCTAAAAATATTGCAGTTGATTTTTTTCTGAAAATGGACAAAGCAAAGCCAAAGTTTAATCTGATTTCAAATTATTTCATGTTGCTATACTATCAAAGATGCATGTAGAGATTAAATACACATACTGCATTTTCCCTGTTCCATTTACTCGGTATTTATGCTGTACTTCTCCATATTATAACTTTGTGTTTCTGGTTTCCTCAATTCTATAATTAAATTGAAAGAAGAGAATTTGCATTTCTTATATTTCTTTGTACAATATTTATGTCTGTATTGGCCGCAAGGCCTTCTTCTTGGTGCTTGAAAACATTTTGCTTATTGATTAAAGTTCCTCTGATACCACAGAAGGAGAAACTGGGAAACGAGAAGTGAATAACAGGTCCTGCCAAAGTATGCCATGTGTGGTCTGCAAATGGAATCTAGAAACCAAAGGAACAGAACAAAAAGAGATAAAAAATTTAGCAGGGCAGAATGTGGGTACATATTGGAGTCTTTATATATACCATCATAATCCTGAAAAACAGTGTCATGTGCTTTAAGGGGTGCTGGAGGTTCTGAGTTGTCAAAGTAATAATTCCTTACCCCATGGTGCTGAGGGACAACTGCAACTGGATACAAACCTGGCATGGTATGGGCCTGAGTATTAATATTATAAAAAGAGTAAACACCATTTTTCCGGACTGAGAAAGTGTGCTTGAAAGGAAATGTGGTGTAGTGGAAAGAGAATATGTGAAAATTTAAAATTTCATTTTTAAAATTAAATTGTAATATTTAAAAACATGGAAGTTTAAAAATCTAAATTCAAGATTTTAAAAATAAAACTGAAATTAGTGTTCTTCACTTAATTATCTTAGTCTTGGACTTACATTCTGTGTTTTCTACTTATTAGCTTTGCTATGTTTGGCTGGTTATATAAACTGTGCCAACCACAGTTACCTAAATATTAGAAGATTGATAACATCAACCGTGAAAAATTATATTATCATTGATTGGAGTGTAAGAATTTTCCAGCAAAGATTTTGTGAGGTACTGTTAACTAGGGATAAGTAGGCTTGCTGTGTAGGTATGAGGGTTTAGCTAACAATAGAAAAATTTGGTGATTGGTGGTTGGGTGTTCTTTCCATTGGTAGAGAATTGTTGACCTATATTCTTCCTGAATTGGCAAATAGAAAAACAAGTAATTTTATAGGCTTTTAGTTATACTTAGCAGAACAAATGTAGCAGAATGAAAAGGGATTAAGACTTACACTTAAAAGGTGACAAGAGAATCATTAAGATTATGCATTGAGCTGAACACTATAATGGAGAGGACCCCTTATTTACTTGGAGAGAAATTATCTCAAAGTATCCCTAAACTCTGATACATTTTTCCTATTAATATGATGTTTTCCTTAAATTAATAGACATTTATTTATAGAAGTACTTATCGTCTTTATCAGTTACTATTATTAATACAAAATGTATAATTTTAGTTTGAAACATGAGTACACATCCATAGATGTTGATTGAGGTCAAGTGGCTATTTCAATTTCTGGGCATTATTGATGGTGTAATAGTAAAAAAAAAGTGTATTTGTAAATTTTCTATAAATGTGGACTTTCACTTTACTAATAATCAAGTGTAAATCACTTCCCAATGTAATCATCTTTGTCCAATGTTGCTCAAAATTGCTTTATAGTAAAAATTGAGTCAACTTTCAATAGGGGCCAGGCATGGTGACTCATGCCTGTAATCCTAGCACTCTGGGAGGCCGAGGCGGGTGGATTGCTCGAGGTCAGGAATTCCAAACCAGCCTGAGCAAGAGCGAGACCCCATCTCTACTATAAATAGAAAAATATTAATTGGCCAACTAATATACATAGAAAAAATCAGCTGGGCATTATGGCGCACGCCTGTAGTCCCAGCTACCTGGGAGGCTGAGGCAGGAAGATGGCTTGAGCCCAGGAGTTTGAGGTTGCTGTGAGCTACACTGACGCTATGGCACTCACTCTAACCTGGGCAACAAAGTGAAACTCTGTCTCAAAAAAAAAAAAAAAAAAACCAAAAAAACAAAACAAAAAAACTTTCAATAGGATTTTGCTGTTGAGTTCCATTAACTAATTTATTTATAGAGATAATGGAAATGTAAATAATCAGGCACTAATTAGATAAACAATTGATTCTCTGAAGAATTATGTATTATACACCCATCAAAAGCAATATTTTATAAAATATTTAATGTCATAAATTATATGAAGATGATAACATACAAAAGTAAGAAATGTATCATCTGAGAAAATATAAAAAAATATGCAGCAAGGTACTGCAGTGTTTATTTTTAGGTGATTTTAACATTATTTTTGTTTATCCATGTGTTCAACAATAAAAATTGATTTTTAATAAGCAAATAAAGTGATTTGTTGTATAATAGAAATTATTTTAAGAAATGATTTTTGATGACCTCAAAATTATAAATATCAAAGTAGCTAAAATATTTCACGTCAAGAATGTGTGGGCTTGATGGGATGGCTCATGCCTCACTTTGTGAGACCAGGGCAAGAGGATTGCTTAAGGCCAAGAGTCTAAGACCAGCCTAAATAACATAGGTGACTTCCATCTACTCAGAAAATAAAATAAATTAGCCATGCATAGTGGTGCACACCTGTAATCCTACCTAACTGGGAGACTGAGGCAGAAGGATCACTTGAGCCCAAGAGATTATAGTTTAGTGAGCTATGATGATGGCACCACATCTCTAGCTTGGGCAACAGAGTTAAGACCTTGTCTCAAAAATAAATAAATAAATAAAGGATTCCATGATACTAAATATTCTGAAAATTAAAGAAAAACAATTATTTTAGCATTTTTCAATGGACTGAATAGTATCTCACTCAAAATTTGTATGTTGAAGCCTTAATCCTCAATGTAATGGTATTTGGAGGTGGGGCATTTGGGAGGAAATTAGGTTTAGATGAGGTCAGGGGGTTGGATCTTGAATGATGAAATTAATTTCCTTAAAAGAAAAAGACCAGAGCTCTCTCTCTTTTACCATGTGAGGATAAAGCAAGAAGGCAGCCATCACTAAGCCAGGAAGAGAGTCCTCACCAGGAAGCAAATCTGATGATTTCTTGATCTTGGAATTACTAGCCCCCAAAACATTGAGAAATAAATGCCTGTTGTTTAAGCCACCAAACTCGAGCTAAGGAAACATTCATTGGAAATTCATAATATTTCTTAAAGAAGCCCTTATGCCAACAATGCCTTTTCAAAGGTTCTGCAAGTTTTTTGTTTCTTTTGTAGAAATGATTTTCAGAGCATGCAAGTTATAAGACACACTCTCTTTCCTTTGCCAAAAAAGAAATGGAATGCATAGACCAGTGGATAGGAGTAATTTTCCTGTATGATTTTATATTTTGAAAGGAAACTGTATAAAATAACTAATGCAGGAGAGTGTAAAATCACTCACAAAATTTCACCCATTCTGACACCTAGAGCAGTTATTTGCAAAATTGTTCTAGGACATAACTTGTTTTCTGTACAGATTAAGAAACCATTTTATAATTTTTTGGAATATAAACGATTGAGTAAAAAGAAAATGCAAATAAGAAATATGAATACTTTGTTCCATTTTTGATGGGTAGGTAATAAAATATTTTAGTGATGCCTAAGAAAGACAAGGACATTTGAAGGTTATGATGTTATGGTAATTATTTTTCTATGAGAGCATACTGGATTAAAGTTAAATGCTTTACATAAATGGCCCTTGAGATACATTATATCACCTGCTATTACTCTACATGATATTCAACTAACTTAATAGAGAGCTTAAATTGTCTTTATGAAAATATTATAGGTATTTATAAAGTTCTTTAGAATCCTTTCTGATACCTGCTCAAAACACATTGGAATTAGATTAGAGAATCTAGTTGGATGCTTTTGGATTTGAAATGTGTCATAAGAAAATTTTATAGAGATTTTGAGAATAATTTAAGCGATGACAGAGCTACATAAAATCTAATGAATTTTATATTTAAAAATAAAACTGAAAATTATTTTCTCCATTTAATCTTTTCTAATAGAAAAAAGATTTGTCTTTGTTTTCTATTATGTAATATATAAAATATTCATTTGTATTGTGATGTGAAAAAACAAACCAATATTATTAATAGATAATAAAATCCCTTATTAGAAAATTTTAGGAGAATCAAATTTAAAAAGTATTATTGCATTTAAAAGCAATAGGATTCTATCAGATGTACAGATAAAAGGTCAATTAAAAATGATTTCTTTCCTACATAGATATACCAGAAATTACCAGTTAAAGAAAAACAAGGAAAAACATTCACATTGGGAAGTGGGCAGGTGGAAGGGGGGAGGAGGGGAAGGGTATGTACTTACACAGTGGGTGCGGTGCACACCACCTGGAGGCTGGACACGCTAGAAGCTCTGGCATAGCGGGGTAGGGGACGGGGGGCAGAGGCAAGATATGTAACCCTAACAATATTTGTACTCCCATAATATGAAGGAATAAAAAAATAAAAAATTAAAAAAAAAAGAAACAAGGGAAGCCAGGGTTACCTATAATATAGGATTACCTATAATTACAAATGTAAAATAATGAACACAGCCCTTGAAGCATGAAAGTTCTCTATAAATGGTAATTAGTTGTTCTGTAAAGTCTATGCCTGTCACATCCAATACAGTAGCCATTAGCCACATGTGACTATTGAACATTTGAAATGTGGCTAGTGCAACCAAGGACATAAATTTCTTATTTTATTTAATTAAAATTTATATTTAAAAACTGATGTTTGATTCAGTTATAGAGAGGTATGTTTGAAAAACTTGGATATATGAATATACTTTTTAAATATAAATTTTATAAAATGTGAATACACATTCAAGTATTAAATATTTTTGATAAAAAATTGATGTCCAAATTGAGATATGCTATAAAATACACACATGATCTCAAAGACTTAGTATGAAAAAGAGAATGTAAAATAACTTATTAATAATTTTTATATTGATCAAACATGTTCAAAGGATAATATTTTATACATATTTGGTTAAATAAAATATTGATTTTACTGAAAAAGAAATAAAAATAAAAATGACTAAAACAAAATTACCAAATGCCTTAAAATAATGCTACAAAAATTTCAAGACATTTAACTACATACACCAAAATGTATAAAACCAAATAAGAAAATTTTAATATGTAAGAGGTTGTATGTCTTGGTTCAGAAGACAATATTGTATAAATAGCAATACTCAACAATTACCTGTAAATTCAATCTGGCCTAAGCAAAATAGCAACAAGATTATCCAAAAGCCTTGGCAAACCGGTTTCAAAGTTCATACAGAAAGGTAAGTATTTAAAAGAATAGCCCAGACAAAATTCGTTAATAAATTTTACCATTAGCTTATCTAAGTAGAAAAAATGGATACCTTAATTTATGGTGCAAACTATATATTTAATCATCCTATGGATGTATCATTTATTCAGAAAAAGTAATGTCTCTGAAAACATTTAGTGTTTCTTCTTTCACATAATTATGCATTTTCAGTAACTATGGATTCTATGTAAATAATATTGAAATTAGTGGTAATAAATTATACAAATATGTATAACATGTAATTATAATGTATATTAACTGATTATATAAGACAAATTATGTATATATAGTATATATTACATACAAAGAGAACACAGATATAATTATACTTTGAAGATATTCATTAAAATAAAATATTAATATGGAAATTACTTTTACGTGTATGTCTGTACCTAAGTCAAATTAAAATATGACTGCTATAAATAAATGCTTACTTTTTAATATCAGCCTTTACATTTTAAAAAGTGATGAATTATGGTCTTATTTTAATTACTTGAAATTGACTTCATAAACCTTTATGTTGTAGCTCACAAAGTAAATACTTTGTAGATATTATTTTATATAATTTAAACTAATATTCATTTGTGACTATTGCTTCTATATTTGTGTTTCCTATTTTTAAAAGACAGATGGCCATCTATATTCTTTTAACAACT
This sequence comes from Mirza zaza, assembly GCA_008750895.1. NCBI lineage: Eukaryota > Metazoa > Chordata > Mammalia > Primates > Cheirogaleidae > Mirza > Mirza zaza. The sequence continues at coordinate 124,919 of VSMD01101728.1, forward strand.
CAAAACAAGTTAACTTGAAACTTTGTTTCTATATATCTGGTGGGTAGATTTTAGTGAACAAAAGACTTGCTTTTCTGTCTACCATGGTTTTACTCAGTATTGACTTAATTTTCAACTTAAATTCTCATATTGGCATAATATCAATTACCTTGAAATAGGTGTATATCTCAAATGTCTTTTGAAATCAGTGAATAGTGGCCTTTCTCCTTTTGATTGTATACACAGTTTTGTACCTATTCTTTAAAATTGTCACCTGTTTTAATATTATGCTAATATTCTTGGAAATATTAACTAAACATTAGTATTGGATAAATTCTACCAAGAGATTAGAACAAAGCTGCAAAATAACCTTGCCACATGGTCCTGTCTCAGGTCCTGAACTATCCCTTTCAATGGAAGTTTCTCACTGTTTACCAATGTCATTATCAGGCTGTTTTTGACACTGAGTGACAACTTTTCCTTTCTATTCTACAGAAAGGTGCACAAGGTAATAATGTTCACATACATGTAATAATGCCATGCATGGATTTTGGCCCCAAAGTATCTTGAAGCTTCAATAAAGAAAGTCTGGAAAGGAAGTGGCATAGCATAGCACAGTTCACCCTGCATGGACTGTTCATGTCTAATAAATATGACATAAATAGTTTGTTGAAAATGGAATTTATAAAAATAAAAAAAGCATATCAACCCTATTTTTCAACATAAACATCATCAAGATTGACACTTTCAAAAGAAATGATACCAGCCACTTAGTCCATTCCTAAAAAACTGAGGGTCCTAGGAATATCACCATGTCACTATAGGCTCTCTTACATTATGAACTAAAGAAAAATGAGTGCTCGTCCAAATTTTTTAAATTGCAAAACAAAAACATGTCATAAGGAGCGAAATCAGCTATATAAAGTGGATGCCTAATGATTTCCTTTTGAAACTCTCCCCAAATTACCTTTGTTTGATAAGAAGAATGAGCAGGAGCATTGTTGCGGTGGAGAAGGACTCTCTGGTGAAGATTTCCAGGTGTTTTCTGCTAAAGCTTGGGGTAATGTTCTCAAAATCCAGCCATAAAAAGCAGATATTATCATTCTTTGGCCCTCCAGAAGGTCAACAAGCAAAATGCCTGAGCAACTCAAAAAACTATTGCCGTGACCATATTGCTCTTGACTGGTCCATTTTTGCTTTGAATGTACCATGTCTACCTCTTGGTAGCCACTGCTTTGGAAGTGCTTTGTCTTCAGGATCATAGAGGTAAAGCCATGTTTCGTCTTCTGCTATAATTCTGCTTCAAAGAAATCCTTCAGCATCTGGATACCACTTGTTTAAAATTTCCATTGAAATGTCTACTCTTGTCTATAGGTAATCTGGGTTCAATGGTTTAATTTTGTTGCCCATTGAGTGGAAAGTTTGCACAACTTTAATATTTCAGTCAGAATTGTGTAAGCTATTCTACAATGTTGGCTATTGTTTGTGATGTTAATTGTTGATCCTCTTCAATTAGGGAAGTAACAATATGAAATTTTTCCTTTCAGATTGATGTGCATAGTCCTTTTCTGTGGGCTTCATACCAACGTCATCTCATCCCTTCTTAAAACAAGTTATTCATTTGTAAACTGTTGATTTCTCTGGAGCATTGTCCCCATAAATGTTTTGTAAAGCATAAATAGTGTTGCTGCTCTTCCTCCCAAACTTCACTGTAAATTGCATGTTTGCCTTTGCTTAAATATTAGTAAAATTTTTGTTGCTTTGATGGGGGCTCTTTTCAAATTGATGACTGTCCTTCTTAGTAGCTCACACTAGATCCAGTTCAGCATGTTCTAACAAATTAGTATGTGTTTTATTGCAAAAAATTCTTTGAAATCCATGCATAGTTTTTTCACAGTACATATTTTTCATGAACTTTCTTATTCTTTTCATAGTCTCATTTAAAAAAATAAATCAGATTTTGGAAAAAGTAAACAAAATAATTAAATTTATTTCTGACCTATAGTTATACTTTCAACATTTAACTGTCATTAAAACTACTGTTACTTTCCTAGAATTTATGTATTATCCTACATTATGAAAAACCAATGAATTCGCTCAGTGGGCTTCTTATCTGGTGTCTATTTGAATCAGCAAAATTAAGCAATTAGGCTAGGTATACTTTACTACAACCTATCAGGTAAAAGAGAATGTCTAACTAAATTTGAATTTCATATGAACAGCAAATAATTTCTTAGCATAATTTGTTAATATAATAATTACAAATATATATCATTGCTGTTATAACCAAACACTATTAGTTGGGCTATACTTTACAATAAAAAAATTATCTCTTGCTTATCTGATTAAATATATCAGATGATATATAGGTTAATTATTTTGATTGGATAAATCATTTCACAATGAATACATATATCAAAACATCATGTTATATCCTCTAAATATATGAAATGTTTGTCAATCATAACTCAATAAAAATAATAAAATCTGTATGTTTAATTGGATGTCCTGTTTTTATTTTCTAAATCTGGCAGCCTTACTACTAATGCAACTACTACTTCTAGTAGTACTACTGGCTAACAGGTATCGCTAGCTTAACATGTACCATATAATCTTTTAAGTATTTTCCATGCATTATCACAGTTCACTAAGACCCCATGAGATGAATGAGGCGAATGCTATTATTAAGGCCACTTTTCCGATCAGAAAACTAAAACAAAGAGAGGTTGTGGAACTTGCTAGAGTCCCAAGAAACAAGTAAGTTGAGTGGCTGTTCTCAAAGCTAGTCATTCTAAATTCAGAGCCCACATTATTACAATCTAAGGTTTACTGCTTATAAGATTTTTTTTTCTATTTCAAGTTTAAAGTAAAGCATTCCATCCTATAAAAGATGCTCCATTCAAGTGTGATTAAATTCAGAATTATGAGACAGATTCTGCAGGCCAGGGGATTTTAACTGGCTGCCAATATGGAGAAGAGAATTTGATAGAGAAATGAAAGAGGATTCAGTAGCTTGGGTGATTTACAGCACAAAGAGAGAGTTGTCTCATTTCCATTAAGAGAGGAAAGCCTATTTTCAAAAAGTTTTTTATCACATATTTTTTCTTGACCTATGGACATTTCTAACTCACAAAAACAAATATATATCACTTCTATTATAACCAACCAGTCTTTGCAATCAACAGCCAGCTTTATTTCAAGGGAGAAAAGTATTAATATGAAACATCGATTTCAAAATAATTTTGTTATGTATTTGTAGTATAATTTTCTAGATTTCCCAGTCACTTTTCCATGAGAAACTTGAATATATTAATCTTCAAGATAAACCCTGTTGGGTTTCTGAACTAATTCTGATGAATGTGTGCTCTAAATCAGGTTGTTTGTACCAGAATTTATTGCAGGTGAAGTGATACATTGGCCCAGGTGATAACTCCAAGGAAGTAATTAACACAAGCATATTGAATGAAAAGGCATAAATACAACAGTATATCAGGTCCTCCTAAGTACTTTATGGAACATATTTTGGTATCCCTTATGCTAACTCCAAAGTTCCTTAGTTCAAACTTCATTGTGTTCTCTGACTCCTTTTTCTCCTACCTGCATTTACCATAGTAACAGTTGTTCCTTGTTGATCTTGTTTTGGCTTCTGCTTCTGGATTCACTCCTGGTGCATGGTCATACATTCTTGGTTTTCAGGAGGTTTAATTCCTGCTTTCTGGCATCAGCCCCTGCATTCATTCAGATCTTGCCATAGGTTCCCAGCAGGGCTTCATTCTCCATCATTTCAAATCAGCTTACATCTATTTAGACAAGTCATTCCAGTCAATTACCCAGTTATAGCCATGGAATCTACTCCTTGTTGGCCCCATGGATTATAGCACATGCAAACCCTCCCCTCGTCAAAATCCATATTCAGAGTTCTGCTTTCACACTATGATGGGATCTTTGCCGTAAGAACAATCTGTATGACTGGGAGTCATTCTCTCTAGTGCCTGGCAGTTCTGTGGCAGATAGTTAATATATTTCAATGTCTCAGATCAACAGACTGGAACATCTGAACTATTTCTATCATTTCCAATCCAATGGATTGAAATTACTCGGACATCAACAGAGACCCAAATTAATTTTGTAACACTTTTGTACAATGGAAAGTAAGCCCCAGACTATCTCTTTTAAATAACCCCCATTCTCACCTTAAAAAGAAGACTGCAGTTAGATCATTCCATCTTTAGCCCAAACTTATGTCCCAACTAATCTAACTTCTGCCCTTTTAAGCTTCAAGTAGCTCTATGAATGTTTTTCTTCAGCAATTCTTTCATTTTGATTTTATCTTTTTTCTCTTTTGTATTTCTTTCTCCTTTTTTATTATTTCTTATAGTTTTTAAGTTCTGGTGGACATATCTAGAACAGCATCATCAAAAACAAAATAAAAATTAATCAAAATGTACTTGTTTTGTAGTTTTAAAAACATCTTTACCTATAATAAGGCCATTATTTTTTAAATAAAATGATATATTTTCTCATTTCTAGGCTTTATTTTGTTTTGAGTGAGAACTTGGTGGTTGTTTTATTAGTTTTTTTGCTTTTTGGGTTTTGTTTCCAGTCAACTTTACTGGTGATGCCTGCACTAGATTTAGAATAATCCAATAAGTTTGCTGACTCAATTGTTTATTTTGTGCTATATAAACTACAACATATTCCATGTTTTTGTCCAACTTGTTTATTAACTGTCTATGTTTACATTGGAAGTTGCCATTTTAGGACTTAATTGTTTAAATTGTTTGCACTCTTGTCCAGATAAACATGTTTTTACCACCTCTAATCAAACACATTGTGAGGCTTACCATATAGATCCTCAGAAAGAGACATTTCTGAAATATTGAGAATGACCTCTTCTTTGTATGGAGGTCCTGAATCACATAAACCAGATATTGCTGAAATCTGAGAAATGTGTAATTTCATTCTGCTCCCTTTGCTGTGAAATATAGAACCATTGGTGTCATGAAATCGAAGAAGGATAAAAATGAAGGTCTTTACTGATAGAAGCATGTGCAGTTTATATTAGATTAAGAGGGATGGAAACAGATCTGTAGCTTTTGAAGTACATGCAAAACTACAGTAGCACTGACGATACTGGCAGGTCAGGGCTGTAAATGGAAATAACTACTTTAGGGACAGACTGTTCGAGATCCATATTGAGAACCTGTGTGTCGCATATTTCCAGAAAATCAATTTATTTTCTGTAACTTGGGAGAGCTATGGTTTATGAAATATAGTTATAGTTCAACTGTCAGCACAAAGCAAAATTTCAAAGTGAGTTCACCAGTGTTGTTTTGCTCCTTTAGGAGAAAAACACAGCAGATATTTTACTTTATTGTGCATTTTTCAGTTTTTCTACCTAAATGCACCCCATAAGATATCTTAGTAGAGGTATTCATTGCTTATAAATTAAAATAATTTGAACCCGTGTGTGAACTTGTTCACATGATTGATATGACTCATAAGTGAATGTGTCAAGATGAATAAAATATTATGACAAATTATGATAAAAGCAATTTGTTATTTGCCACAGACTAATAACTTGAAGTAAAACTTCCTACTGAAAGTATCTACCTGAAAATACCTTTGGACTACAGTAAATAAACAGTAAGTTTCCATTTATAGATTGATATCCCCTTTAACCTAATTATAGTCAATTTAAAGATATTCTGAAATATCTCTTTAAATACTTTATAGTGCATAGCAGTAATGGGCAACATTTGGCAAGCCATTTTAATTGTGATATTGAAAAAAATCCAGTTCTCTGAATTATATATATTATTCTTTCTAATGAATAAGTAAACACATGTTGCTGTATTATTAAATCAAACTATCATTTACTAATCAATCACTTTTCAATCTGGTAAAATATATTTTCATAAAATCTTTTTAATGTGTGAATGTGAGTGTGAAAAGAATATGAATCTTTTGAACTTATGAAGTCTGTTTCAAGTAGAATCCTCTTTCTATTAGTAATGGAACCTGTATCTGTTTTATCTATTGATATCTGAATAGTTTTCTTACCCTCCTCCAATAACATTAATCATAGTGTTTTACTGACTCCTAAGATCTAATGGCCTTGGTTTTCTTTCAGGACCAATATATGCCATATTAATTTAGCTACACTTTTGGCCCTCTAAGGAAATGGAAATATGAATTAGTAGATAGGATTGGTGCTATAGAAAGACTTGAACATTCTCTGGCTCACAGAGTTTAAATGTTTCCAATGTTTTTCTTAACATATTTGTCCTGCCACAGGATTTCTTTATTCTGTAAGTGATAAATAAAGAGGAGATTATATCTGGAGGTGTAAGTAGGGAATATCTTTTCAGAGTTAGTAAGTACCTATAGGATGTATTCAAAAGCCTACAACTTTGTTTTGAAGCTGGTCTTAGCCAGAAATACAACATTGTGTATTTCTTATCTATAGTTTCCATAAAATGTACATGCTACTGTTTGGGCTATTTTCCAAACATAGAATAAAATGGATAACAATAATACAAAATGAGGGATCTACTTTATTATTCAGGACCCTACATCATGTTTTCTGAAATTGTATTACATACAAATGTAAAATTATCTTAATCTCTCATTTATAAAGAGTAGATTTCCCAAAACATGACACTTGAGTTAAAGGAAGGACGTGCTAACAGCAATGGACGATGAATTGATATGTCCACATTGCCACATGTTTTCCTGTTTGTTCATGCTATGCATTAAAAATTATATTTTAGTGTGCTTCATTTTACTTTTTGACCATTCGTAAGCTAAATAGATTTTGATATACTCATAGGTCTTCTGTACTTTCATTTCTATAAATTGACTATCGAGTATGGCTAAGGAGGTTCTGTATCTGCACTAACAGTCAGGTGCAGCACCTCCATTGCCAATCACAAACAACAGTGGTGGAAGAACTCATATTCCAGTTGAGTACAAATGAGAACAGAGTATTGATCAAGAAAAACCTGTTAGGGGATAAGGACAGAAATTCTCGGCAGAAATTTCTGATCAGAGAACATTTGTGGTAGAATAACCAGAAATTGTGTTCTTCACATATTTTGGATATGTTTTTGACTATGTAACATTTGAGTAGCATCCAAGCTATTTAATATCTATAAGCCAAATGCCGAGCCAATGCATACTTGTTCTGAAAATCAGTGTATTGGCCATATTTTTATACCATGTTTTTATTGAAATATAATTTATATGTACTGAAGTGTACATATACTACATTTATACAGATTGATCAGTTTAGACAAATATAGGTTACCTGTGTAATCCACACCCTAATCAGGGTATAAAACATTTTAATCACTCCAGAAATTCTTTTATGCCCTCTTTTCTTCAATGCTCACTCTCAGAGGAAACTATTCTTCTAATTTCCATTGCCATATGTTAATATTAATTTTGTCTATTTTTAAACGTCATATAAATAAAATATGTAACTATTATGATATAATAATCATCTATATATATTATATTATTTCATTCAATTTAATTATTTTGAATGTGCTGTAGTTTAATTTTAAGTATTCTATTGGCTATAACTTATTTTTTTCTAATTGATAGATATTAGGGATATTATAGTATTTAGTTACCATCAATAAAGCTACTAGAAAAATTTTTCTGCACGTTTCTAGACTTTCTTTTCTCCTCTCTTACTATATATAAATACCATATTGTTAAATTTGGAGTCTTTTCAGTACCTTGTATGTACACATACATTTTAAAAGCTGGTTTGCAATGTACAGAAAAATATAAAAAACTTTCTAGGATATTGATTGCAATTGCATTGACTAGATTAATCTAAAGAAAATTAATATCTTCCAAAAATTGAGATTTTTTTTTAAACCGTGCTTTAGGTATTCTTTAATTTCTCTCAGCAATGTTTTAATATTTCACATAATACAAGGCCAGGAAACATTTTCATTGGACCTAAACCACATACAAACGAATCAACAATATATTGATCAATAAATGAAAGGAAGCACTGTTTATGAAAATAGTTTCAAGTACCACATTTTTAATAACTGAAAATTAAATAAAATATTTTTTCACTTAATTTTATGAAAAATTAAAGTTCGCAATCTGGAATATGAAGTTATCACTATAATAATTTGATGATGGAATGCATGTAGCTCTGTCCAAAAATTTATCGGGAAAAATTAAAACTTGCATTGGGCAGAAAAGTAATAAAATTGCTCATTTACAGAACAAAATTGTTCATAGGTTAACAGTAGGAAAAATTTTAGATTAAGAATTCTCAATATACTGATATCTAATAAAGTGAAGAAAACAGACTTTATATATACAGAGTCTATACAGACAGGTTTAATTTTTTCTTATTTTTTACAATGAAAGGAATACAATACAATCAATAATATAATACAATGTATTTCAAAAAATGGCAGCCAAGAAAGAAAACACACATATTTAGTTCAGCATGGCTGCTACATTTAAATTTCTCTATAAACCATATTGTTGACTCAGAAAACTATAAAATATTATTGACACTGTTAGTGAGTCTAGATCAAAAATAAACGAGTGGACATATAGAAGTAACATTCATACAGTGTCAGGCAAGTGGGGGGGATGGGTAAACGGACACCTAACGGGTGCAGTGCCCCCTCTCCAGGGGACTATAGACTTGCAGCTCTGACTCAGGTAGTGCAAAGGCAATTTATGTAAACAAAGCATTTGCACCCATGTAATATTCTGAAATTTTAAAAAAGTAAATGAGTAGATATCCTTTTTTTTTTTTTTTCCCTGCGTACGTACAGTAGAGGGAAAGGTATTAAAATAATCACTGCTGACTCTCTCTCAGGGCTGACAAGGTTTCGGGTCCACAATAAATTCATGGAAATCAGAAAAATCTGATTCTATTCTTACTATGGACATGGTAGCAACCCTCACAGCAACTTAGAATAAGTTTACAGAATATTTAACAATTTCTGACAGGTAAACAGAGAATAGTTATTCTAATATAGAATAAAGTCTTAAGAAAGTTCTCCCACTCCCAACTTTCTAAAAGTCAGACTTTTAAGATAATTTATATACTCTCGACAAAGCTGAAACAAGAGTAAAAAAAGAGTCACTAAAGCTGTTAGGTCATAAGGTCAAACTGGCTTATATTAACATTAAGTTAAATGAAATAGATAATCAATTTAAAATTTAAAAAAATATATGATAGTTTCTTTGGCTGAGCAGAAGCTTTTTAGTTCGATCAGATCCCATTTGTTTATTTTTGTTGCTGTGGTGATTGCTTCAAGCGTCTTCAAAAATTCTTTGCCTAGGCCAATGTCAGAAAGGGTTTTCTCAACATCTTCTAGGATTCTTAGGGTTTCATGCCTTAGGTTTAAGTCTTTTATCCATCTTGAGTTGATTTTGGTGAGAGGTGAGAGGTAGGGATCCTGAGTCATTCTTCTGCATGTAGATATCCTGTTTTCCCATCACCATTTATTGAAGACAGATTCTTTTCCCCAATGTATATTTTTGTCTGTTTTATCAAAGATTACGTTACCATATGCAGATGGTTTCATCTCTGGAATCTCAGACCAATTCCAAACATCAATGCATCTGTTCTTATGCCCGTACCAGAAAACTATCATTAGAGCAAATAGACAATCTGCAGAACGGGAGAAAATATTTGCTCTCTACACTTCTGATAAAGGTCTGATAACAAGAATCTATCTAGAACTCAAAAGAATTAATAAGAAAAAAAATCAAACAACTCTATCAAGAAATGGACAACAGAAATGAACAGAAACTTTTCCAAAGAAGACAGAATAATGGCCAGCAAACATATACAAAATGCTCAATATCTCTAATCATTAGAAAAATGCAAATCAAAACCACAATGAGATATCGTCTAATGCCAGTGAGATTGGCCCGTATCAAGAAATCCCAAAGCAATAAATGCTGGCGAGGATGTGGAGAGACAGGAACACTCTTACACTGCTGGTGGGACTGAGAATTAGTGCAACCTTTGTGGAAAAGAATTTGGAGATACCTCAAACAGCTAAATAGAAATACCATTCGACCCAGCAATAGCATTATTAGGCATCTACTCAAAAGAGCATAAGACATTCATTCTATTATAAAGACAGCTGCACCCGAATGTTTATGGCAGCACAATTCACTATTGCAATGATGTGGAAACAACCCAAGTGTCCGTCAATTCATGAGTGGATTATTAAAATTTGGTATATGTTTACAATTGAATATCACTCAATTCTAAGAAATCACAGTGAGCTAACACTGCTTATATTATCCTGGATTGAGCTTAAGCCTATTATCCAAAGTAAGGTGGCACAAGATCAGAAAAATGGGCTCCACATGTACTCGCTGTCACATTGGTACTGACTGATTATCAATATGGTGCTCAGAGGGTGGTGATGTTCACCAGAGATTCGGGGGATGGGGGAAAAGACCCACATCTGAGGGATGCAAACAGTGTGGAGGGGAAGGGCATACCTCTAACCTTTGCTAAGTAAAGGCAAAGTTATAAAATCTAACCAAAATGTTATAAAAAAATTATCAGGTATGGGACAGGTGGGGTGAGGGGATGGGTTTATATATATACATTATAATTGCATTGTGCATTGTCGAGGGCATGGACACACTTGAAGCTCTGACTCAAGGGGGGGAGGGAAAGCAATAGCAATGTATGTAACCTTAACATTTGTACCCCAATATTATGCCGAAAAAAAATAAAAAACTAAAAAAAATTTAAAATATACATATATAAACATCTTGCTAAAGATGGCCAAGGCAACAATTTTGTGACAGACTGAAACATCCTATAAATGTTTCATGTATGAGAAATCCTGAAGAAGAACATGAATTTAATTTTAAAAAAAGAAAAACTCAGTAATGAGATGTCATAATATAGTTAGCTAAAAACAGAAATTGAAGAGATGGGGGTATGGGGTAAAGGAGTATCCAAATAATGCTGTTAGGCATTTATAAACATATTCAAAATAGCAATATATAGAATAGATAACTGAAATTTAACATAGGAAAAATTTCATAAAATTATACTAAGCATAGAAGGAAAAGCAAAAAGATTAAAGCAATAATAGAGAAGATAATGGATATAGAGGATAGAGAATAATAGTTTATTTAAGTCCTTATAGTAGAAAATGTAAAAAGTATATCCAACAAATCCAATAGAGACAATGTTTGAAGATAATAATAGAAATAATCTTGAAATTATGGGAGATCTGAAACTGCATATCAAAAAGAGTTATCATGATCCAGGAAAAAATTGAAACAAGTTTAGTGACATTCAAATATATGTTGATTCATGAGTTGAATTCAGAGTCAAATACAGAGTTATTGATTTCACAGGTATGTCAGTTAAGAATGAAAATGACAGATAAGTGGACAATTACTGGCTTGAATAAACTTATCTTCCTTCTCTATATATCAAGAATTCATTACTAATGCAGTCATTAGGAAAGTCACCAGGATCATACAGAGGCTTCTTTATTTGCTGCCATATGACTGTCATCTTACAGATATGAAGTATTGTTCTACCATTTCTGTTGTTGCTTCTTATTTTCAGACATGAAGGATGGGTTGGAAGAATTTGGGGTAAATATGGAGGAGGACAAGCCCCTTTTTGTTAGCAAGACTTTGTGTGTTTTCAGAGAGGGGGCAGTGGTTTTGTGTCACTTTAGTGAAATATAACCAGAATTTCATATCTTCCATGTTTCCAATTTAGAATTAGCTACAAGAAAAATCTGCATGAGATTTGATAGGCAAAAATCTAGCAGTAACTCTCACACTTAGAAGTTCATAGCTGGTTAGAGGGAGTGAGGGAGAGACACAGTGGTTTGTACAGTAGGTGTCAGTTTGTCCATGATTTTTCCCATCAGTATCTCTTCAACTTCCAATTTTTATCACTTTTGAACAGTTATGATCCCAAGCCCCCACCAGGAAGGTTGGTTTGAATTCACAGAGACAGAAACCCCCTAGGCATCAACACCAGCCCAATTTACAACAGCACTGTAGCAGCTGGACACAGCTGGCTTTCTGCAAGCTCCTACCTGATCACCTGCAACAAAGCTGGTTAGTGACATTTCTCTGATTCTTTCTGAAGTTTTAATTGCCTATTTCTTCTCACATGTGTACTATCTAGTATCTATAGAAAATTCTTTGTTGAACTTCTCCTTTCCTGATTCAGATACAGCAGATATAGAGGCAGTTCATTGGAATAACTATGTCATTTGAACATTTCTAAGTAGAAAGGAGTAAACAATGTGAGTAGTTTTAGCTGGACATACTGCTACCACTAACACAGTTAAACCGGTTTTATTAGGGAAGGATAAGGATTGATTATTGGGTAGGCAAATAACAATGCATACAACACTTCATCTTTTTCAACACTACCATAAATTCACGTGCTCCTCTATAGTGAAGACACTCAGCCATTCTTCAAAGGAGAAGCCCCAAATCACATGTAATCACTGGATTGCACTTGTGGACCAAACTCTTTAGATGATGTATTTCATTCTCCATTGGTCCTAATGTTGCTGCTCATGGAGTCACCATTTAAAATCACTAAAGATGTTATTTGCTTCTAACAAAACAAGCATACAATTAAGGAAAAAGACTTAGTAACTGTGATTAAAGCCTCATTCTCAGAAGGAGAGGACATGAAACCTATAATAGTCCCTGGTCCATGACACATACCAAATTCTGCTGGTTAGGAATTGGTTAGACTATATACTCTTTTATGTGGGGGATATTACTTATTTAGTCAATCATACTGTCCCTAGTTGATTTTTCTAAGAGAATTTCCATGGCCTATATACTTCGCATTTCATGGATCTGCTTTCTGAGATCATTCATGTTCATTACCCGCATGTGTAGTGTTTTACGATGTTATTGACAACCCATGCATCCTCTCTCTTCATTTTCAGCCATACAGATCATGTTTATGTCTTTTTTGTTGCTCCACACCCAAAGATTGGGTTATAATTCCAAGCAGGAAGAAGGAAAAGTCTAAATGAATCAAAGGGAACATCTCTTTCTAGTTTTTGCCTTTTCATTTGTGAAGGGCTGCCTTACATGGAGACTTTCAATACAGTTGTGTTGGTCAAAATTCTGTCACATGGGTGCCATTATATTCCTTGGAAGGTAGAGAAGTGAATATTTATAGCTGGACACACTCTAAACAAAATTGAGGAGAATTGTTTCTATTAGATAGTCATTTACTAGAATTAGAAACTCTCATCAAAGTGTTGAATAAAGCCCATGTTTTCCCTTCCAATATCTCTGAAAAAAAAAAAAAAAAAAAGAAGAAGAGAGCAGGGGAAGGGGGAGAGAGAGAGAGAGTGCCTAAACAAATTTTAAGAAGGAATTCTCATTTAACCAGAATCCACAAGAAGTGGTAGCTGATAATGTGTAGCACTTGTGATGGTGATGACAGGTCCCAATATAAACCATTCAATGTAGCCAAAAGCAAGCTATTTATCCAAGGTTGGGGAGTGTTCAGAGTTCCCCACACCAAATAGAACTCAAATATACAATATTCCCCAATTTCAGGCCCAAATTGAGCAATTATTTGGGAAAGATCTTGAAACTGAACCATAAGCAGAGGAACTGCAATATATATATATATATATATATATATATATATACACACACACACACATTATATATACATGCACACATATATATGTCTATTGCTTTATAGCACTTGTTAGTAACCACAAGACATGTCTCAGAAAAATAGAAGAAAAAAAATTATAATTATGGAAGATCGGATTTGGCACAGAATTAGGATGCTTTAAAGTAGAATTGAATCAGACAAAGTTAAACAGGCAAAGAAGACTTTGAGCCTATTGCAATAGGGAAGAGGCCAGAACACAGGGGGATCTCAACTCCCTTGAAACAAAAAACTGGAAAGATTTTAAGAGTTAGGGTGGGGAGATCATAGGCCACCTGTGTTTGTTAAGTGGCTTTAACCAAAGAAAAGTACATTTCCTCCTATCTCTATGACAGAAGGTAATTTTTCAAGTATGTATATGTACAAGGTACTCCACTAAAATTAGGTGCCTACCCTCCTACAGACACTGGGAGATAGGGGTGCTATTTTCTTGACAATTACATTTCAAAGGCATGACTCCCAGATTTTTGAGAAAGACATGCCAGTGTTGTAATTGCCAGCAAGAGGCTTTTATGAAGATTACATCTCTAAGGGGCAAGGAAAGAATTTGCAATTATAAGTTTCCTAAAATACAAGCTCTAGGAAAATGGAGATCTATAGTCAGAAAGAAGTTTGCCTGAAGTGTAGTTGAGGAGAGCATTAGGCATAAAGGCCATCATGGTCAGAGGTACACAAGAAAATTGAGCACCATTAAATGTAGTCAATGAATTCCTAAAACAGAAGAATTCATATTCAAGGAAGTAGAATAAACAGTAGAGCAACTAGAAAAAATTTATAATAGAAACATTTGAAATGCACTAGGAAATTCGAAAGGATAATATTCATGGAAAATAAGACAAGTAAATAACAGAAGAGGTAATTTAGAAATATTGAAAATAAAATGATACCCAACTTTCCGCAGATAGCCAAAAGAATGGATAAAGCATTACTGAGAAAAACATTTTGGATTAAAAGATAGCTCTGAGGAAATATGCTAGAATTTAATAGAGAATAATAAGGAGAGGAAATATGTGAAAGAAGAATTCAGAAACAGTAACAATTAGTTATAAAGTGCTAACCCATGCAGAATGGCAATATATTAAGGTGAAAATTTCCTGAGGAATAAAAGGCAGTTATTATCCAAAACAGGGGAAACAAATGAGTCTATAGATTGAAAACTACACTGATACAACACATAGCAGGGGAAAAACTATCACACCTAAACATATGGCACAACAGCAAAATATCATATCTAAAGAAAAATCCTCTAAAGCTGATAGAAATAACGTGCAGTGAGAAGACAATTATATTAACAGCATTCTCTTAATAGAAGCAATGCATAGCAGAAGACAATGGGATAAAACAACTAAGAGAAAGATTCAAAGTATTCTTTAAGAATCTGTCATATACTAATTGTTGCTTTTACAAAAATGTGTTACCTACTTTTAGTATGTAACAATAACCTCTGAATGGTCCTATCCTTCCTGGATTGTCAACTCCTCAACTTCAGGTTGAGAATATCAGGTATCAGGTATCAGGGAATCCCTTCCCTTTATCAAATGATTGTATTAAGTATGAGTTAATTATATAATTTATGATTATGAACCATATATCATGAAGGGAGGCCTTCTGTGGGTGGTTTAAGAATATTAAAAAAAGTATAATCCCAATTCCTGTTTCAGACTCTTGACATTATTGTGTAAG
The DNA here is from genome assembly GCA_008750895.1 of Mirza zaza. Taxonomy (NCBI): domain Eukaryota; kingdom Metazoa; phylum Chordata; class Mammalia; order Primates; family Cheirogaleidae; genus Mirza; species Mirza zaza. Next base: position 140,295 of record VSMD01101728.1, read on the forward strand.
GACATTGACTTTGACATTGCTACAATTATTTTTTGACAGTAAGGGCAACCACATTATTAAACTAAGCCTCATGACACTGTGAATGGTATGGGAGAAAGATGGAACAATGCTGAATTCTTGTTAACATCACTGACTTACTCATTTAAGCAAATCAGAAAATGCCTTGCCTGTGGGCTTCTTGTAATTTGTGATAATAAATGCTCCAATGTTACAGCCATCTTGTTGAGTTTTCTTTTGTATGCTATGTCAAGAGCCCTTTGTAATGCTAAGAAGAGAGTAAGAATTTAAGAGTAAGTACTCATAGACCACACCTCCGAAGGATTACTAAAGTAACTGCTTCAACAACAAAAAATAAATATATGAATAAAAATTTAAAAAAGGAAGTGGGAACATTTATGAAATTTGAGCTAAAATACATGTAAGAAATTATCTGAAATACCACACAACTCATTACAATAATAATAATCTCAGTTGACTATATTTGGGTAATTTTAAATTTTGGTCACTGATAATACTTTGCATTTTATAGAATAAATATATGACATGTTTTAAGATAAAGATCTCATAATTCTTAAAAGAAAGCATCAGTGGACCTTTATTAAACAGCATTCTAAGAGTTAATGATGGAAAATATGTTAAATCATAATGGTAACTCACTGCTAGTATAAATTTCTTCATATATTTTAATCTCAATATTTATCTCAGTCCTAAACCATCATCTTTGTTTAGTGTTATCTTGTAATTTTCAAATTACTGCTGTAATTTACTGCTGTAAAACTTTTCCACCCTTTCAAAACTTTTTATTACAGACCATTTCATTATTTCTATTCCTTTTAAGATGAAAAACCATCACAAGAATAGAAATATTTACTCAGCAAAAATATCTCAGCAACTCTCAGTAGCATTTTGAAAAACAATACATTTTCCAAAATAAAGATTAAAATATGCCTGTAATAGGTGCTGCCAATGCTCCCACAAAAGGAATAGTTTTCTTCCCAATTTTATCTTTTTTTGGCATCCTTCTGTTTAGTTACAATTTTAAAAATATCTTTCAAAATACCATTTCTAACAAGCTTACATAAATTTAGCATTCATTTAATTAACCTTTCTTCAATAACAATTTTCATCTGAAGTTCTTTGTTTTCTATCTGTTCTGCATTGTCTTCATATGAAATGAACAAGCTTTCTGGAAGTTTTCTTTTGAATACAGAGAGCTAAATTTTAATTAGTATAGAAGGAGTTGAAAATATTGACAACGTCAATTACAGTCAAGGTCATACCAAAAGTGTATTTTACTATATGATCTGTACCTCACTGATGAGAACTACAGAAATTTGACATGGAAAAGAAATATGAACAGCCCTTTACTGGGTCCATTACTGATTGAAAACAACATATTCCTGTTTATCGATGAACCCACACAGACTACGTAAATGTGGGTGGGGGGCAAGACACCGTAATCAGATGCAGAAGGTGGAAAAGAGTATGCTTGAAAAGTGTGAATTTATTTAAAATGACAGACAGCTCAAGTTACACTTTTTAGAAAAGTGCATATTTTAAAAAATAATTTCAAGACAAACCAATTACCATATGCTGCGAAATTTCGAATTCATCATAAAATGAAAATGTGTTAAAAACTGTCAATTACATTTTTTTTTACTGGTAATGCATTTCATTTTGGATTGTATCAATTAATTTCTGGCTTTATAAAAAATTGTGAACTGAAATAAAATTACTCAAAGAACACAGGCAACAAAGGATGAAGAAATTGAGCATCACACATACAAAGTGCTCCAGGTTCTAGTGTTAACAATTAATGCTTTTGAAGTTCAGAGGTCATTTAAAAAACTCAAACCATATCAATGGATTTTAAACAAGGGTGTAGCAGGGATATAATGAATGTTTTAGTTGCCATTGCTATTGTAACAAATTACTGTAAACTCAATGACTTAAAATATCAAAAATGTATTGCCTTAAAGTTATATAGGTGAGAAGTTTGAAATGGATCTTACAAAATTGAAATCAAGGTGTCAGCTGGGCTATGTTCAATCTGGAGGCCCTAAGGGAGAAAGTGTTTTCTTTCCTTTTACAGAAGCTAGTAGATTCCTTGGCTTATGGTCCCACATCACTCTGATTTCTGCTTCTGTCTTCACTTCTTTACATTCCCTTCTCTAACTCAGTCATTTTGCCTACTCTTAGAAAAATCCTTGCAATAAAATTAAGTCCTCCTAAAAGATAATCTCCCCAACTCATGAATTTTCATTAAATAACATCTGCAATGTCCCTTTTTCTGTGTAAAGTAATATATTCATGAGTTCCAGAAACAAGAACATGGACATCTTCAGTGTGAGGGAGTTACCTTATTGACCACTACATCAAATGCTCAATGATTTTCTCTTTGCTTTTTAATCCTACAATATCCCCTTTTCTCAGCTAAAATATTTAATTATTCCATGAATACTAGACTTTGTATTTATAGAATAATACATAAAATTATCAAAATACTCTTCCACAAAAATTATGATGCTTAATATAGCAATTAAGTAAATAAAATACCTCTTATATTGTTTTTAGGCTGTATGTAGAATTAATTAATACATATTCAAAGAACATTTTTCAATACGAAGTCTATGAGATTCTAAAAATGTTGCTAATATCATCAACTCTCCTTCACTTTAAAAAATTATTTATCTAGATAAGATTTAAACAGTAACAATGATGAGCAATTTATTTTTTCACATATATATGTACACATGCACATTAATGTTATGCAAATGTTATTTTTTACTTCATGGAAATTTATTTACTTCATGGAAATGTTATTTTTTATCTTCACACAAAACTGTGAAATTACAAGGAAAAATAATAGCAGCCATGTAAAGACAACCGCTTCTAATATTATCTCAGAACACTTTCATGTTCATATAGATTTGTTCTGTTTTTTATATGCAGTTTTTTTATTTCAGCATATTATAGGGGTACAAATTTTAAGGTCGCATATAATGCCCTTGCCCCGTCTGCCCCCACAAGTTTGACCTTCAAGCGTCACCATCCCCCAGACGGTTTTAAATCTAACGCTAGTAGTATCACACATTATATCATTTAATTTTCGGCCTGATTTTTCTACATTTTGTGAAAAGAATATTTTTATAATGTTATTCACTTAAAAGTTAGCCAAATTATGTTTAATTAGCTTACCTTTAATTAGCTATTTAGATTTTTATTAACATCAACACAATAAAAATAATTGTGATTTTTTTCTATCTAAAAACAATTTTATGGATGTAAAACGAGAAGTAGATTCTTAAAGCTTTTTTTCCCACCAGTGGTAATTAAATTTTATTGATGGAGAAACATGAGCCTATATTTTAATCCACCTGAATATATTACAGATGAATTGCAGAGAATTAAATAACATAAGGAAAGTCACCTAATTATGGAAATGAAGACCATTAAGATGATATAAATGCTTATATTTTAGTTTTTTTACAATCTCATTTTGTTTCTAAAATATGTCAAAATACATTCAAAATCTTTGGCCATATCAAAAGAAATATTAGACACAAAATATACATTCAAAAAAATGAAAATTTAAAACTTTGATACCATCATTTTTTAATATTATTGAACATTAATTCTTATTAACTTGGTTAAATATTCTTACTCAATAATTTCTTGAAAAAAGTAACAGTGAGGAGACAGATGTGTTAATTTTCTTATAGTACTCATTCACTATGTATGTCAAAACATGTTGAACGCTTTAAATGTATACATTTTTATGAAAAACATTTTTTAAAGGGATAGGAGTTTAGAGGACATTTATCAGTATTCTAATGACAACTTTTCATCTGCTATGTATTTAAAAGGCAGTAGTTAAGTATCACATAAATGGTTATTACTCATATTTTGTAGATTATCATCCTAAAACACTCCTTTTAAGCTGTGTATTAAAGCTTAGAGAATGTTAAGTAGCAAGAAATATTGTAGTCATTGGGGTCAAAAGCACTGAAAGAAAAGCTGTATCTTTTTATTATTTCTAAGGAAAAACTACCGGTATTTAGTTTCCAAGTAAGAATAATTCCCATTATAGAAAAAACGAAGATATTTTATTTAATAGCTATTGTATTAATATGACACAATTTACATAACTCTGTTCTACAATTAGCTAGAATAAAAGTCTGTTATGCTGCTTAACTATAAACCATAGATACAAAGAGTTCCAGGGACCTTCATCATTGGAAACGATTTCACTCAGCAGCACAATTAACAGGAAAAGCAGGAAGGGACATAAAAAAAATGCAGTGACATTATTAATACTGACAGTCAACACCAAGAGTTTTAGTCTCACACAAGAATGAGGATATTGAGTCCTAGCACATGTGGCAACAGTTGGACTTTAATAGGTCATTTATTTCAATGTATTTGGCTATCTTGCATATATTTAATTAATATTAATTATATTAATATTATATTTTATTTTTTAAGAACAAGTTAAATTTATCTTTGGACTGATAGTTTCTGCTGAAAGACTTAAATGAAGAAGGACAGCCCAAAAACGTGCGTGAGCACAGACATGCACACATACACACACACACTAAACCATCAAAGCATCAACCTGAACACTGCCACTCATCATAACAAATATCACATCCATATAAATGCACTTATTTTTAATATCTCAACATGAAAATTATACAGAATACACATGGATATCTCAGAAACACAGCCACACACCTAGAGAACCACCCATGAACTCCTAGTGATTCAACAAAATCCTTCTTCGCAAATAAGACTTATTTGGACCAGGACTGAAAACTTTCAAGATAAAAAGATTGGATGGCCAAATTGCAACAGAGAAAGAGAATTACATGGAGGATCTTGAATATATAAATTGAAAACAAAAGTAGACACTTCTTTTGATATTGACAAAATCCTACTCTTTCATCTTTAAACCTTAATGAAATTCCTACTCCTATGGGACCTGAGGGTAAACTGTTCCTGGCTTCATTTATGGAGCTAAAATGGGGAATATTCAAGATAAAATAAATTATAAATTTTCTAAAGGGGGAGGGAACTGTATGATAGTGTTAACTGGGGTGGAATTCTTAACAAGAATATGCATATTTTGGAAGCAGATATTTCATTACAACATGATTGTGCAGAAAAATACCCTGTGATGGCAAGTAAAATCATAAGTACTACAAGCCCGTAGAGTTCTGTAGGCATTTTGTACAGCTAAAATAAGCAATTTATGAGAATATATAGTAGTCATGACCTCTTTCTATTTAATAGACTAACTCTAAAATAAATGAAAACATTCCTGCAAATCATATTGCACAGAAAAAATTTTAAAAAATACAAATAAAATGTATAACACTGGATGAGAAAATTAAGAAATTCAGGTCTTCTTCAAAAATTTAACTTACTTCCTTCTAAAAACCATTTTTTCCCCAAAAATATAAACAAGAATTTTAAAAACCTATAGGAAAAGTTCCCTCTTATACTTTTCATTTCCCTCTGCCCACCCTTGAGTTTTCTATAACTATATTTAAATTTATAATATATTTTATTCTTTTATGGCCTAATGAATGGTTGAGTTTCATAATTCTATAGATGTTACTCAATTCTATACTAGAAAATTATGAATATGATATACTAAAAATTTGAGGCGAAACAGTTATGTCTGTGCAAACTTTAAATAATGTAAGTATATGTGCTCATATAACAAACAATGATGGTTGGTTTCCCTAACTCCTATTACCAACTTTCTTGATCCTTCAGGCTTCCAGACTAGGAATGGGAAAAGCTAATATTCTCTTTCCCCTATTACCATGCAGTTATAATTAGTCATGTGTCACAGTTCTGGTAAATGAGAAGTGAATTTCTGTAGAGGGTTTTGAAGAATGCTTTCATATATTTTTGATAAAAACAGAAAGAGCTAGAACATGGCCTTTCTCCATATCTTTCTAACTTTTCCAGAAATGTAATAGCCACCTAGCAATTATGACACAAAAATTATGAAGGAAATTTTGAAAGAATTTCAGACACAAAGGCCCTTACTTGTGCCACTTAATGTATGCTTCTTTATTTAGAATTAACCGTGTAGAACAGATAATTATTATAAAAAAACATATATAGGTCAATGCTATAAAATATACTTCTGCAATTAAGTAGCATATATAACTGATAACTTGATTAAACCACTAAATAAAATAAATTTTGATTTTGAAGAAAATATTATTAACCATAGCCTTTAAAAATGACACATAAGTTCTAAATTCAAGAGAACTGTAGTGAATTGGCATTTAAGTTCCTTGTAAACATAATTCACTAAGCATGGCACTTTTGGATCCATAATAAAGATTTCAACTGATCTTAGCAATACGGAATAAACTAATGTTAAAGTGAAAAATCACAAACCATATCAATTGACACCACCCTTCAAGGTCCTTAATATGTGTCCTTAATACAGCTCAGGTCCCATAAACCAGAGCATTATAGACAACTTTATTATATTTTGACATCCAAGAAAAGGGGGTTCACAAAATGATTGTAGTTCTTCTTACTTTAATACTTTTTGGAACTTTATTCCTGTCTTTTTATTGAACATTTTAAACATCTAACTCTGTTGATATCATAATTAAAGATGCTATGAAAATTTTAGTTTCACATATCCTTGGATAGATTTTTAAAGGTTAGCTATAACTGTACTACGTAGAACCTCCGTGTTTGATATTATATCAATAAAATGTAACATAAGATGTGTTGTCTAAAATCATCAACCTTAAGCCTCCTTTTATCTAGATTTCATTATGGTGATGTAGAAGGTGTTTTTTGATTGACGGTTCAATACTCATCTTCCATTCTTTCTTATTAATTAACACGCAAATATTAACGACATAAATTGGTGAAGTTTTTGACAGAAAACGGACTAATTCATGATGGGTTCAAGCCAATTATGACATTTTTAATTTTTTCTTGCCGATGACCGATTTAGGCTTGAATACTTGATTATTTCTTTTGAATTAGAAGTAATGTAGAACATTGCGAAGGCTTCTTTAACAGAAATGTTAATACTGATGAAGTAAAGGAGCCGTGAGACAAATATATACTCCCCTTCCTTCCTTTCTGCTTTAGGGGCTCTGCAACCAGGATATAAATGCTGGATCTGCGGCAACTATCTCAGAATCATGGAGAGAAAGTCTTAGGAATAAGGTTAATTTCCCAGGGGTAAATAAACAGAGAAAAAAGCCTCCCTCCTTGAAGAGCAATCACAGAACTTCGATGACTGACTACTCATTGGGGAATCACAGGCTCTAAACCCTGACTCTTCCTTAAGCACACAGTACGTTTTAAACATTAGGGTTTAATTTAACCTTAATCAAACTTTCTGTTATTGCAGCCAGAAATAATCCTTTTTCATGCAACTTTTATTTATTCATTTAAATCACTATTTTCATCTTTTGTTTATCCTGTGACACAATAAGCTTAATTTCTAGTTGCAGATATATCAGAAAAGGATGGCCTTATTTATATTTTTCTCAATCATGTGATTCCCGATTAACATACATGTTTATGAAAAGCAGAGATTAATGATTTAGAAAGAAAATAAAATTATACTCATGAAACTAATGATAATATTTTATTATGCATCTTCCATTTTGTTTCCTAACATACATGTGCATACAAAAACACCAGATAGGATTGTTTTTCAATAGGATATATAGTGATTATAGGAATTCCTACACTGTTAAATGCTAAGAAATGTGGTTTTAATTGTTACCTAATCTTTTTAAAACTTTATTCTTTCAAGTAGTTTTAGATTCACAGCAAAATTGAGTGAAAAGGGCAGTTTCCATATACTCTTGGACCCAAACCCTGTAAAACACCCTCCACTATTTACGTCTCACACCACAGTGGCACATTTGTAACAATTAATGAGCCTACATTTATTATCACACATCACTGTCACCCAATGTCTATAGGTTACATTAGAGTTCACTCTTGGTGTTGTACATTCTACAGATTTTGATAAATGTATATTGACATGCAACCACCGTTGTAACGTGAAGAATAGACTAAGTGTCCTAAAAATCCTGTGTTCTCCCTATTTTTCCTTTCCTTCCTCCAAACCCTGGAAATCACTCATCTTTTTATTGTTCTCATAATTTTGCCATTTTTCAGATTATCATATACTTGCTCATATACTTGGAACCATACAGTGTGTGTATGTGTGTGTGTATTTATATATCTTTTTAGATTGGCTTCTTTCATTTAGTAATATGCATTTAAGTATCTTCCATATACTTTCATGACTTGATAACTTATTTATTTTTAGTGCTGAATACTTCTTTGTCTGTACACACCACAGTTTATTTATCCATTCATTCACTGAGGGCCACCTTGGTTGCTCCCAAGTTTTGACAATTATTAAATATAAAGCTACTGTAAATATCTTTGTGAAGGCTTTTTGAGTGGACATAACTTGGGTTCATTTGAGTAATTACCAAGGAGCACAACTGCTGGGTTTTTTTAATGAAAAGAGCTTTGTAAGAAACTATCAAACTATCTTCCAAAGTGGCTATACCACTCATTTTGCATTCCTGCCAGCAACCAATGAGAGTTTGCTTTGCTCCATATCCTTGTTAGCATTTGGCATTGTCAGTATTTTGAATTTTGGCTCTAATAAGTGCATGGTGGTATCTCATTTTTGCTTTAATTTGAATTTCCCTGATGACATATAGTGTTGAACATCTTTTCTTATACTTATTTGTCATCAGTATATTTTCTTTGGGAATTGTGTGCTATGCTCTTTCTCAAAATTTGTAGGGGTTTATTGTTTCCTTATTGTTGAGTTTAAAGAGTTGTTTGTATACTTTGAACAGAGTCCTTTATCAGATATGTCATTTGCAATATTTTCTCCCAGTCAGTGGCTTTCCAATTCATTTGCTTGGCATTGTCTTTTAAAGAGCAGAAGTTTATAGTTTTAATGTAGTTCAGCTTATCAATTCTTTCTTTCATAGATCATGACTTTTGTGTTCTATCTAAAAAGTCACCATACCCAAGATCATCTAGATTTTCTCCTGTGTTATCTTCCAGGAGCTTTATAGTTGTGTGTTTTACATTTAGATCTATCATCCATTTTGGATTAGTTTTTGAGAAGGACTTAAAGTCTATATCTAGATTTTTTTTTGCATATAGATGCTTAGTTCTTACAGTATCATTTGTTAAAAAGAGTAGCTTTTCACAATTGTATTGTCTTTGCTCCTTTGTCAAAGATCAATTGAATATGTTTATCTGTGTTTATTTCTAGAATCTTTTAATTTTTTAAATCAATTTTTATTATTGCACAATACTTCCAAAATTTTAATACTTTTGACTTTTCATATTTTTATCTTATTAATGATAATATAACAATATATTTTCTATAAAATATTTGCTACATCTAGAATTAAAAATTTCATAGTATAAATTCTATATAGTATTCTATATGGGAACTTTCATATTTTAAATTTATACAAAATGCAGTTTTTTTACTTATGTCTATAGCTAAACAATATAAACAAATCTATAGCTAAAATAACATTAATATCACTTTTTCTTTGGAAGAATACCACACAATTTATTGGTTATATATTAACACTGTACCAAAGTTAGCATTGGAAACAAAATTCTAAAGAAAATTATAGGTATGGAGCATTTTATAAGGAGTTGTCCATATGCTCAAAAAATCCTTGTGTGTTAAGAATAAAACAATGCATTTTTATTATCACAAAGAAGAATTGAGACAGATGGAATGATGTAATAAAAATAGAACTTTTGAAAAATGAATTTTTAGAATAATCACACTTTATTTTTCTCCACATTCTTAACCCATTTGTGTATTCTTAATTTTATAAAAACAAATAAACAACTAGAAGTTTAATGACCTTATTTTGCCTTTCATCAGAAAATTGGAACAAATTTTTAGTTAAAAAAGGGAAAACACATTTTTAATGATGATGACTATGATTATTATTATTGCTTAATTTTTTATGGATTTAATTATACATATCACAAAAGTTTGAAATAAGAAAATAATTATAAAACATTAAATGCGCATACACACACTTTTTCCAGTGTGTGCTTTTCCATATATGCTTCACTGTACTGATCAAGATCTTATTCAAGGATATTTTAATAATTAAGGTTCTATCTATCCATCTAGATTTATGTTTATTTCAGAGATTCGATCTTATGTAATGGTCAGAGCCAGCTAAGCTTTCTGTTTAAGCAGTCTCTGTAAGACTCTTTTCTTTGCATCTGATGCAAGAGTTGAAGTCTACAAGGGAGGAAGTCAGGAAGGGAAGATGTATATAAGATACGGGAGAACAAGAACAAGCCAGAATTCACAGCAAAATTGGAGCCCATGATTATGGATTAACATCAATGCAATTTTTGTGGCCTCAGACCTCGTTGATATGGTTATCATACAGAAGCTGGGACTTTCATAACTTAGCTAAACAAATTCATCTATCTTAAAGTTAGAGAAGTTTCAAGGACGATTGAGAGGATGGTGAAACAATTGTCAGGTGAAGCATTACCTCTTGCTAATAATGAGTAATTCTATCTTCATCAACGTGTGAGGGCTTAAAATTTTAAAAATTGCTTCTTCACCTCTGCCTTCCAAATCAAAAACGTGAATCTCTCTTGGGTTCAACCTATCCAGAAGTACACAAGGAAGGGAATTCTGGAAAATTTAGTCAAACATAGCCTAGTTGGCACAATAAAAGAAATATGAGCACCAACTTTGCACTTATACAAATTCTTCAAACATACATAATTTTTAAATGAAGAACATAAGTGACACTTCCACCTAGCATCATGTAACTATCCTGATAACTGAAGACACAGTAGCCTTTTCCCTATAAGAGGATGAGTCCTCTTATTTTTTGTCTTTGAGTGATGTTCCTTCTTTTCCTAGCTAATTCACACTTTCACTGCATATCATGTAATTTACATACTCATATATAAAGTTAACTATAATTAATACATCTCATGTTAGATAACACATGCATGAAAAAGGGAAGAAAACAAATATTTGGTGAACATATGTATAAACATACCATATCAAAATAAGGATGAAATACTCATAACCATTACAGTCCCCATTTATACAATGGTCACATGACAATAGCTCATCTATATCATGGAAAAATAATTAAAGATGTTAATTACAAAAGTTGTTAAAAAATTTTAGCCAGGAAGAGACATACATTTGGGTGTTTTTAATTACCGGTATATATAGCACTTTAATTTAATTTCAGTTATTAATATTGAACAAAAATATTTGAATGGATGAATGAGATTTTAAAAGTATAAAATATTGATTTGTTTTTGCAAAAACAATTACTGGAAATGGACTCTTCATTTAAAAAAGAAAATGTCTCAAGATTATACCTTCATACAGGCTGAGGTTTCTTTTCTGTAATCTCTATTTTTTTAATAAAAATCAAGGAAAAAGAAATACTTATTCAACATGGATTTCCTTTAGTGCAAATCAAATGACTCTTCCAAATGTTTACAGCATTCTTATATTTGATTGTGAGAATGAAATTGCTTAATGTAATCTTTGTTGTAATGATAATTATTTAAGCTATATAAGTTAAGTATAATAGCTATTATAAATGGCACTGGTAACAATTAAGAGTAGTCATGCCTGGGGATATGTTCAGCAACCCTAGAAAAAAAATTATATTTTCTACTTTCCAACATCAATTGCATAATATCTAGGAAAGGAAGTCTTGTATGGTTCATGTCATCTACCCACTTGAGAACAAATTTTGTGTGTCAATAGCAGTATGGTAGCCAAGCCTAGGACATTAACTGGCTAGATAAAATTTCTCAAAAAGGTACTGGAGAGTGGTGATGTTGATCAGATAGAACAATAGTTGCATCCTGCAGTGCATCTAGCTAAGAGTTCTGTTTTATGTTATCATTAATATTCTGCTTCATATTATTTTTGGAACATAACTTTATTGTTCTTAATTCTTTTAAGTGAAATTTTCATATAACTAAGCAACATTAAAATAACAAATTCAATAGACAAACAATGACAGAAATCATCCAAAACAACACTGAAAGACTACAATTCCTGGCAGTCTCATTTTCTTGTAAATTATCCCAAGCCAATTTTTTTTCTGCCTATCATTATATTTACACACCAGTATGCTTTAAGAACCTAGAAAATTTAAGGAAAAAAGAAGAAAAAGAAGACTTTATTTCATTTTTGCATTATGACAAAAATCCAAGAAAGTTCACACATTGCCCTCTCATGAAATTTGCTTCTCAGGCAATATTTTTAAGGTTTGCAACTTTTTTTTTTGACATGCTTGCAGCAATCATTTCTTTTGAATATCTGCTTCAAATAACAGGAGATACTATAGAGCAGATTGTATTTTTCACACTTTTGGCTACATATATATATATATATGAATATCTTACTTCTTCCTAAAATAAATCCCATCCATTGCCAGGATCTTTAAAATTCTGTAGTGTATTACTGCTTCATGACAATGAAGTTCATTTCAAGATTAACTATTGCATTTAAAACACTAGAAAAAGTCATGAAAATTTTAATGCAGCCTTAAATTTTGAACATATTTCCATAAATAAACATGGTTAAGAGCATGTTGCACTTAAATGCTTACAGCATATCTTTAGTTGTTTTAAAGACATTAGAATGTATTTAGATTGGTGTGCTTTATTGTTTTAAATTTAAATGTATTTAATCAGGGAGGGTAAGCTAACCTTAGTTCATTTGCTGTTTTAAAAGTCTTCTAAAAGTTACCACTACCACTAATTATTGTTGAAGTATCATTACAAGCCTCCCTGTCACCTCATATATGTTTCCCTAAGGGAGACACTGTAAGAAATGATCCATAAAAACAGATTTAAAATTGGTGTCAACAATAGAGCGTATAAACCACTATAATCATATTTGCACGGTAAAGGCATTGAATTAAACCAGATGGTCTCCTTTTCCTTCTTGAAGGTTAAATTTAGTGCATAGTTAGTTTTTCCTTTAATTATAACCTTCATCTTATAGGGCAACTTTTAGCCAAAAGACATCGTTGCATAGTTCACATATAATTTCTCAGGTCAATGCATAAATTACAAACAAACAAACAAAAAAAGAGTAGCCTAACGCTACCAATACTGCTAAGCATTGCATCTGTCACATAAGTTATAGATTTTGTTTAATTAAATTCATGTGAAAGTTGTACGACTTGTTTCCTTATCTTTATTGAGAGTTCCTTGAATTTGGGGACCTTGTATCACTTGCTTATGAGAGTGGTATACTCCCTTGTAGCTTCATTTGTAAAATAAATGTAAAATACATGAAACACTTAAAACACGGTTTCCTTGAGTATAAAACATGGTCATATGAATTAAGCAAGCATGCTAGATCATAATCAAAAGGCCCCAACTTTTTAAAAGTAGAATAATTAAAAGTCTAGGGAATTTAAAATTGAACATAGCAGCCCACAAAGTGGGTTTCTTACCTACATTTTACTAAAAAATATAAGATATGTCAGATACTTAATGCTGCATATTATAAATTTTTATTAAGCCTAGTTTTTGCTGTTTTTTCTTATCGATATCAATATGATAAATTAAAGAATTAATATTAACTGAAATGGGATGAGGATGGACATTGCAAGTCTTGCTTGAATTGGAGAATCTCTCAAAGCTCTGCTCTGAAAATTTTAACAGCATTGTTGGTGGGTGTTGGGGATAGAACCGGGTGCATCCTCAGAGATTATGTCATTAAAAGAAAAGTTCAACTAGCCAAGGTCGTTTGTGTCAATATTTTTTTTTTCATTTGTTTCTTTCCTTACTGTGATTAAGATGATTGAGATGCAGAGAATGCTACTTGAGGCTTCTGTCCAACAACAATAACAAATTACGTGAGTTAAAAAAAAAAAAAAAAAAAAGAGTTCACTAAGGCAAGAAATGTAACCTCCCAGGAGACAATAAAAATTCGAAATAGGGCTCCATTTTTCTCCTAAGCGATTATAAGATATATTCCCAGGGATCAACCCTTCTAATAGATAACAGATTGTTACTTAATGCAATAGTCACACCTGCTATATGTTTTAATATATTTGGCAAATGCTTTTCTCCACAAAATAAAATGTACATTTATACATATGGTTTTAGGTGATATACCCAGCACTGTATCTAAAATGTCTTATCTGTTGACTAAATTTTAGGAAGAACATCAAAATGGCACACACAATTTCTGACTTTGAAGTGAAGTCAGCCTGAAAAGTTCTCAAATCTGTCATTTACTTTGGGTAGATTCCTCACCATTTCTCAGTCTCAGTTGCATTGGAGTCTCAGTTGCATTTCTCAGTCTCAGTTGTATGTAAACATCATAGTATGGACTTCGTTTAAAAGATATATATATATATATATATATATATTCTCACCAGATCACATGAATATGTATCTATTAATAATTTGGGCTGTCATAATTTCAAACATATTTATTTTAAGACTATAAGAAATGGAAAAAAGATAGGATAGAGGGAATCTAAGAGTTGTGCCATATAAGAAGGTGTTAAAAAATTAAGTGCTTACAATGAAGAAGAAATTTAGTAGTTTATGATGAATGGGTTCAACCACTGGAAACATTTTTGAAGATTTTCTCTGGAAACCAAGTGGAATTTTTATTATGATGCAATGAAGAAGATAAAACTGGTTTCTCCATATAGTCTTAGACCCTAACTCTAACATTTAATATAACTTGAATTTGTTTAACCTGATAAAACTCTTATCTTGAAATGATTTTATAGCCATAGCTTGAACAATTTGAGAGAGAAGAAAGGAAATGATAAGAGTGTAAAGAATTCCCATATGATGGAATGGAAAAAAATTTGTCACTTTCAAGAGAAAGCATGTAAACTCAGAGGGAAGCATTGTCACATTTATAACTATAAGCTTTAGGAAAAACATGCTACAAGAATTACCAGAGCCAGTTTTCATCCCTTGTAGTTTAAAGCAAGGAAGCTATTCTAGGAATAAACACATGCCAATCATAAATGAGACAAGTATAAATATTCATAACTCTATGAAGATATAAAAAGATTAATATAATTACATGAAAATGGGCATTGTCTTTATGCTCTAAATAAGAATAGCATTCTATGTAGACCATTGATTCAAGTAAATAAAATCTCATACATTTTATTTTCATAAGTAAATTAAGAAAAAGAAAAATATGGAGAAATGGAAAGTTCTTCAAGACAAGCATTATACTAAATTGAGTCTCCCCAAATTTTTAAAGGTCTAACCCCCAATGTGACTATCTGGGGATACAGTCTTTAGGAGATGATTAAGGTTAAATGAGGTCATAAGAATGGGCTTCTAATAGCTACAGTTGGAGTTCTAACTGTGAAGAATAAGAGATCTCTCTCTCTCTGTCATGTGAAGATACAAGAAAGAGTGCTCTCATCATTAAGTGAACTTTGCTGGAACCTTGATCTTGGGCCTTCCAGCCGTTAGACTGTAAAAGAATAAAAGTCTGTTGCTTAATCCACCCATCATATGAAATTTTGTCACAGCAGCTCAAGCAGACTAATATAAAAAGAAACTTGAATTCAATTCAGCAAATGTTTGTATACATTTCTTGCAAGACATCTATGAAATGCTAAGACACTTCACACATACTATTCTTCATTAAAGAAATAAAAAGATACTATACAATTGTACCTGATCTTATCAAATAATAGTTAAAAGCACAGAAACCTACATAAACATATATGCATACAAGCCCAGAAACATATGTCAATATGTAGTTTGCACTTGTGTGTGTAGGGTGTGTGTGTGCATGTGTGGAGAGGAAAAGAGAGACATAGAGAAAAAGAGAGACAGACAGAGACAGAGAAAGTGGAACTAGTAGGGCAGATGTGAATACATGTTTAAAGGATTATTTAGTAAATTATCACCCTATTCATAGCCAGGATTAGTAATAACATATTCATGTTTTAGTAAACAATAAATTAAGAACCACTGACTAGTTTTTGTTAATTTTATAGGGATGTCTCATAAAATTCAGGCCTTTTAAAATTAGAGCTCAAGTGTAAAACATAAATGTTCTCTAGCAAGGAAGCATTGAATATCCTAAGTGTACTATAAATAATACTAAGCTCTGGACTCCTATTGAAATGAAAAACTGTTATAGAGAAGACATTATGTCTCAAACAGAATCACAGCAAGTTTCTTTTGTTCCACTTAAACCAATTGCCTAAGTCCACAAATATAGGCTCTTCCTTCTTAACCAAAAAGACAACAGAGGAATGAGGCAATTTCCTGGGTGATTATCACTATTCAATGTCTCACTTTTCCACAGAGCTCTCTGTCAATTATTCTTATTTAATGGGAGCAGAGTTTGAAGATGAACATATTTGAGTGACAGTAATTTTTCTCAAAATTGTGGAAGAAAAGCAAATCTTAAAGAAGAAAAAGCATATCAACTTCATGAGACCCAAAGCAGAAGGATTGCCCTTTCTGAGGTAATAGCAATGCTATCAGTCAAACAAGGCTTTAACTCTAAAAATAACTTTACTCACCAAATTCATGATAACTGCACTTATTCAATAATGATGTTTAGAGAGAAGTTGTTCTATACCATTTACAGAAGGCAAAGTAGCATATTTTATTCATACACATTATTATTTTTTTTCAGTAAATCCACAAAATCTGGTCACATGCTAGACCATGCTGATACAGTTATGAACAGGCAAATGAGTGACCACTCTCACTGAGTAAAGAAGTGAAGAAAAAACAATAATTGAATGACATGTACATAAAAATATTATGACAAGAATCATAAATGCTATCATAAAAGTTACATGAACTGACGTAGGAAGGGAATAAATGAGGAGATTATCTAAAAAGGTGGTCTTTAAGATAAAAAATGAATGAAAAATAGGGCTAACTGTGCGAAAATGTAGAAAGAACATTCTAGGAATCAGAGAGAGATACAGAGAGGGAGAAAAAGGCACATGGTACAAAAGAATTGGATATATTAGAGCGAGAGGTTGTAAATTTTTATGTGGAGGACAAATTAGTACATGGTTTAGGCTTTGTCCTTCTATATTAGAAGAACAAATAGAAGATAAATAGGAATAGAATTTAGTTGATTAAATAGCAGAGACAAGATACAAGACAGTCTCATTAAAAATGTGTGCTCTCAAGCACTATCTTCCCTTACTTTGCAAAACTGAATGTACGTATAAGTCACGTAAATTGTAGAGAAACATAGACAAACTCTTCCTTGTACCATCTGAGATGGTTTCTCAGGGGAGGTGATACATACACAGAGTGTTAATGGTGAGAATGGTGCCCCATTATTTTAATACCTTCTGTTTTAGTCTATTTTGATCTTGAGCAAAAGTCATCCATCTCTCTTTTCTTTTTTTTCTGGTGAAGTCAGTGAAATGCATATATATCCAACATTTTTGCCATCCCCAAAATTGTGCTAGGCCCTGTACAATGATAAGAATACATTTGAAGACACAGTTTAATGTCCCTGAATACAACATTATGGATTGCCTGGCTGAAAGGACAGATCTTTTGAAGTCAGATTATGCTGGGTTTAATTCCACATTGGCAATTTCTTTAGTTGTGTAACCTTAAGCTTATTATTACTTTTTGACTCTGGCCTCGTGACTTTGGTTTCCTTTTTTAACATAAAAAGTCTAAAGAAAAATTAACTCATAAGTTCCCACTTGAAAAAACAGAGGAAATATGAAATAGCTTTCAAAGTGCTTTATATATACTTCCCCCTCTCTCTTTTTTATTTTTCCTTGGTTTTAAAAAATACTTATCACTTTTCTCCAGCTATACAGAGTTAAATAATGTCCACACATAAAATATATTAAAGCAGACATAGTTTGGACTATAATTTTTTAATATAGATCTATAACTGAGGGAGAAATAAGTAAGCAAAGAAGGAAAATATTAAGGACCCAGTAGGAGAAATGGAAGAACAAAATGCTCTAACAGAAAAATATTAGACCCAAAATGTGAATGGAGACATAAGAAAAAGAAAAGGTAAATAACAAGAGAATCCAAAGAAAATTAAATATAAATTAAAGCTCCCTCAAGCACAATAACTTGACTACTTACTGAAAAATAGCACCCTTGAGTTTTCTGTGGCTTAATTTTATTGGTGGCAGGGACAGAGGGGGAGAAGGTAAGTGTATGAATTACTATTGCTGCCTTAACAAATTACCATGAATGCTGTGGCTTAAAACAATGCTTACTTATAACAGCACGATTTTGATGAGTCATAAATCTAGGTACAAAATGACAGAGGTATCGCCCTTCTGAGTGTCTCAGAAGACCAAAATAGAGATGTTGGCAGGGCTACTTCTCTTTTGGGAACTTCTCAGGGAGTAATCTGCTTCCAAGCTAATTCAACCTAACATGGCTGAAGGTGCCCATTCCCTTGCTGGCTGTCACCTCAGGACCACACTTAAATGTTAGAGGCATCTCTCTGGACCTGGCTCATAGTGGACCCTCTATCTCTGAGCCAGCCACCACACTCCAGGCCTTCTCATGTTGCTGTGTCTCTTCTGCCTCCTTTGTGTGCTACATCCACTGACTGTATCTTTTGCCTATTTATTCTATTTGTAAGAGCTCAAGTGATTACATTATCTGAATAGCATCCAGATAATCCAGAATAACCTCCCCATTTTAAAATTCATAATTTTAATCACATCTACAAATCCCTTTTGCCAAGTAGGGCAATATATATTTATAGGTTCTGGTGATTAGGGCATGAAACCTTTGGGTGAGCCATTTTTCTGTTTATTATTGGTATTATAGCAGTAGTAGAACTATAACTACAGTTATGATTATATAGATATATGTGTATATGCATATTCATGTAGAACTATGTAATATATATTATATAATTTTAATAGTTTAATTTAGGTTGGATGGATAATTGGTGGCAATCCTTAGAAAAGTGTATGATATTTTCAGTTCACTTCAGCTATGCCATACATTATAATAGTGATAATAAGAGTAAAAGAGAATTATTGAAGAGACATTTTGTCATAATGGCTTATAAGCAGATATGACAGTTATTGAAAGGGGAAAGAATTCTGAAAATCTACCAATGTAGGCTTTAGCAATTGTGATAGGGAAAGTTTAACTCAAAACTCAAATTTATGTAACGTTATAAGGCTTTTTAATTGAAGTAATGATCAGGTCAGGGAAATTAGAGATTGTATGCAAGAATGTGGTAAAGTTGAGTATATGTCTTAACTTGGGGTTTAAATGTCCATAATTATTAGTGTACTTTTTCCCCACACTTTTGCTCCGCCATTGTTATAGCAAATATCTAGAAAGATACTGTAGTGGAAATAGCTTGCTGTCTGCATCAGTATAGTTACTAATAATGAGTGTGCTTCTCAGATTTTTGGGTATCAAGTATTGATACTATCGTCAGAGCCATCTCAGTTGGTATGACTTTCATTATCAGATAAATGTCAATGAAAACACTGATACATAAACCAAACTGACAACTTATCAGTTTATAAAAGGAAAATTAATATTCCATCTTTTTGATTTGAATATAAGTGTTTGCAATCCAGGAGTGACTTAACTGATAACAGCAAATAACAGAAACAATAATAATGAAAAATCCCTTAAGCAAAATAAATAAAGATAGAAAATTAATATTCTATCTTTTTGATTTAGTATAAGTGTTTGCAATCCAGGAGTGACTTAACTGATAATAGCAAATAACAGAAACAACAATAATGAAAATCCCTTAAGCAAAATAAAGTGTGATTTTGCATTAAAATAAATGTGCAGTCTCTCTTCCAGAGACAAAAATTTGTAAACACTTGGCCATTTTTTATTTTCTGCCTCACTCTCCATGCAGGAGTAAAAAAAAAAATATGTTGTTGACAGTTTTTCTGTAAACTCAGTTTAAACATAATTTGTTTGTTTACAAAATCATGCAAGATAAAGATTTTCTTGATAGAAACTACAAATATTAATAGACAAAATCAAGTCCAGAGCTAAAATTAGCACATGTGCATTTGAATGATCTGTTACATCACTAACAGGAAAGGGACTAAGGAGTTTTTTGTCTAGAGAAAGTGATTTGTAGTTTGGAATTAAACATTATAAAGAAGAGATTTGGGAAGGAGAGATTTGAGGAGTACAAAAAGAGAACATTTTGCTGGTTGTCTTTTGCTCTCTTCCTTTGTCTCTTCTCCTTTCTTGAAGTTCTTCTGCTGCTTCCAACACCAAATCAGAAAATATGTAAGAACTTTATGGCAAGTACATTGTTTCTTTCAAAGAACATTTCCAACGTTTCTTTAGAAACTGTGTTGGGGAGGAAAAATGGTAGATATGATGTTCGTCTTTCTTTATTTATTTTTTAATTATAGGTTTGGGAAAGAAAAAGCCAGAGAAATATAATAATGCAATTGTTCCTTTCCATAAACAAATGTCAGTACCAATGACTTAATATGACATAATCATATTTAAAATGTTTATGTTAATAATAGGACATATTTAATATATTGAGACTTTATTATGTTCAGATTTTCAATGGTGAGATGTAAAGAGAAACTCATTTTGATTAAAAAACTTATGTATATAAGATAAAGATATAATACCTGTGATATACAGGTTTGTTCTGTAGCCAAATATAGAAAAAATAATAGAAAAAATTAATCCCGCCAAAAAGGTAAAGTATCAAGGAAACTATAACAATTAAGAAAATACAAAATGGGAATATAGAACAGCATGAAAAACCTTAACAATTTGACTAATAAAATATGTAGTTATAATGGCAAGCTATTAAATTACAGTGTTTCTGTATGTATATGCATGTGTGTGTGTATTTGTCTGTGTTTGTAAATGTGTATAAAATTCTAAATGCAAAAATTAATAAGCTTTTAGATATTAAAATTTAAAGATTTTAAAATCTTTAGAATTTTTCTCACTCCATCTAAGAAAGTGTATTTTTAGTTTAAAATAAAGCCAGATTATCTCTAAGCATATTTTAAGGAAATAGGGAAAATGATGTACTTAAGCTATTTAGAAATAATTAAATAATGACTCTCTTCATTTAGGCTGCTTAGGAGTAGAGCCTGGGACAGAGATTGAGGTGCATGGGACTTAACTAAGGAGTTGCACTCAGAAATATCTACAAAGGAGTGAATAGGGAAGGGGAAGAAGTTGAGCAAGCTTGTGGTTCCAGGTTCATACAGCCTAAACCTAATCCCTGACATTCTGGAAAGTAAATTATACTTTACAATGTTGTGATCTTGAGGCCAAAGACATGGGCTTTTGTATCCACCATTGACTGCTCCCTCTGGTGGAGTGGGTCTATCTCTCAGGTGTCTCCAGGAGAAGTGCCTCCCATTAACCTCCAAAAAAGTAATAAATGGAAGATTGCAGTCTACATTCTGCCACTTGCACTGTTCAGATCAACACGTTTCCCACATTAAATTCACCCTATTCAGGTAGAGCCTTTCTTTGATTTTGGTTAGTCACAATTTTGAGGAAAACTTATAGAGGAGTTTTGTACGATAATCTATATACCCCCTGCTGCTGCAGTTATTCTGGGTCTGTAACTGATGAGTCTGTACCATCTTGCTGTTCTACCCTCAATCTAGATTCCCCCTTAGCTAGTGTTTCTGCTGGCTTAGGAGGCTTTCCTGGTGGAGAAAAAAAAGGAGAGATGAAAAATTATTCAAAGGTTAGTACTGTGGACAGAATTATGTCTCCCAAAACTCATATGTTGAAGGCCTAAGTCCTAATGTGACAAAGAAAAAAATCACATGCTTAGGCTGCTAAGATCCATGGCAAAAACAAATCTGCTGTCCATGAAAGTGTGAAGAAGGAAAAGATATCCTTACTAGCTTTGCTGTCACACCTCAAACTATAAAAATTATGGCCAGAGTGCATGAGCAGTGCTTAATTAAGATGGAAATGCATAAAATTTGTGAGTGGAATACATGAACAGAAATGTGTTCTGATTGATAGCAGTCAGGTTTGGTATTATCTGCAGTTTCAAGCATCCACTAGGGATCTTGGAACATATTACCTGTGGGTAAGGGGGGACTAGTGTATTATTCAGCCTTACAAAAGAAGGGAATTCTGTCATTTATGACAAAATGGATAGAACTTTAGGATATGGTGCTAAGTGAAGTAAGCCAGGCACAGAAAGGCAAATAGTCTATGATATCACTTGTATGTGGATCTGAACATCAAACTCATAGAAACAGAAAGTAGAAAGGTGGTTACAAGGAGCCAGAGGGAGAAGCAATGGGAAAAAGGAAGATGTTGATCAAAGTGCATAAAGTTTTAGATAAAGTGGAAGAATAAGTGTGAAGGATCTATTGTACTGCATGGCACCACAGTTAATAATAATGTATTGGATATTTCAAAATTGCTAAAATAATAGATGTTTTAACATTCTCACTGCAAAACAATAAGTTGATGAAGCAATAGAGATGTTAATTAGCTTGATTGAATCTTCCAACAATGTATATGTAGCTCAAACATCACATTGTACCCCATTAATATATACAACTGTCAATTAATGAAAAACCAACAGGCATGTAAATTCTATTGTGTGTGTCTTGATTCCTTGGATTGACATTACCCTGTTTATATCATCACAGAGCTGGATGATAGAGCATGAGGAGAATTCTATAGGTTAAAGAACACATAAAAACAGAAAAGGATTCTCAAAGAAAAATCAGAGGAGTTGGAGCAAAGAACAGCAGCTAGGGAGATGATGAAGTTTGCCAATTTTCTGCCTGAAGAGAAGGATGAGGATCTTCTGTTTAAATAATCTTTCTTTTTCTGGATCTTTAGAAACCCTAACATTGGCTCCATTTGAATGCATAGCGTTTAGGTTTGGTATACATGGCTATTTATTTTTTGGCCTATGAATTTCACTGGTTGTAAAATCTACTTGGATGTCCATTTATGGGATTACTTTTGCAGAATCATAATTCAGGAACCAATTATCACAGATGAAAGGGATTTGGAAAGCCTGCCCAAGAATTTACAGAATTTATTTTGCAGGAGTGTCACCCACCTCCATTTATATCTGTGTTCCACGTGATCTGCTTACCAAGCATGTTAGGAAATACTTCTTAGGAAACAATAATGGTTTCAGGCCAAATAGTGTGGAGAAGCCTTCATTCCTACTCACTCACAAACCTCAGCGTTGTTGTCTGAGTTTGCTGCAACCATCCTTGTGTTGCTGTGATACTGCTCTCCTCACGCTTTAGGAAAGCCTGCCCTTATTTTTTCTTGCATTACGGGACTCTGTTTTGTCTGTCATGGAAGCTGTTCTGAAAATTTAAATGTGGCTACAGGAAAAACAGAATAAAATCATTTAAAAATTTAAAAACAAAGCTGAAATATATGATATTCTGTGAGACTTCAGAGATAGGGGCTCAAGATAAGGTACTGTGGACAGGAAAGGCAAGCCCATATCCAGACAAAGAGTCGCTCCATATAAGGATGAAACATTGCCTTTTATGAACATGGAAAAGGGACAATATAAACAACTAGTCATTAAGTGGATAGTTGATTTCTTCCAGGGATGGTGCTCAGAGGGAGTTTGTTCTCTGCTACCAGCTGGTCTAAGATTTAGCAGCAACATACGTTACGTCAGTTGTATTGAGTGAAAACTCATGCTCTTAGTCTCATGCCTTCCTTTCATCTCTGCTACCACAACACAAGTCCTGGGGTGTTTAAGGATAAAGGCTGGTTGGCACTGGTCAAATCAATACTAGAAGCCCACTGTTGGGAATTAACATCTTTACCCTTGTACCCATTCCTGTAAGGCCACCTGTGTCTCTCTTCCAGGTAACTCCCTGTGATTGATCTTCCCAGATTACTCCTCAGGTGTTTTAAAGAATAAGCTAAGCTATCCACCACTGTCAATGAGTCCATGTGTTTCTTTAGTCCAAGAGCATTTCTTTCTCCACAAAATTAAATGATCACTGCATCACTTAAAGCTCTGTTCATCGGGAGGATTTGTCTTCATCTGTGTCTTTGAGCATCACCCCTGAATGGTGACGTAGGGCAGCCACTATGCATTGTCAACTCAAACCTACAGACATGCTGACACATCTGTGAACCAAGCTGGCTTTGCTTCTTATAAACTATGTGAAAAACAGTAAAAGTATGTTCCAATGGGGCCAAATGAAGGTTTCCTAAAGAGATTAGTACTGATAGCAGCCAGAGGTTATTGCTCAGGACAATGCCAGAAAGACTTCAAAGGAATTTCAGAGATCTTCAAAGCTCCCCCCCCCCATCACATGCCCAGAGGGTTTTAAACAAAACTTATCTGCCAGACCATAGGTATTTATTTAATCCTTGCCAAGGCCCTGCTACTTCACTCTGTTAAATGTACCACATCTAGTACAACTGCTACAATTGGAAGTTAAATTTAGTTACATTTTTCAGTAGTCTACTTTCATCTGTCATAACTTATCCCATTTTCCCACAGGTTTGATGTTGAAATAAAATGAGGGAAGGATGGGGAATACCAGTTTCTATTTTTGCTTTTGTTGTTTTGTTTTGGTTTTTAGAGACAAGGTCTCACTCTGTTGCCTGGGCTACAGTGCAGTGGCATCGTTATAGCTCACAGAAACCTCAAGCTCCTGGGCTCAAACTGTTAGTGAAAGTAGTCAGTTGGTATGAGCAAGGGAGGAGGGAATGGAAAAATTAGTCAGCTGGCTTGAACAAACAGCCCTTGAACAAACAAACCTGAGGAGAAGAAAAAAGCCATTAATTTCCCAGTGATGCACAAGTACAAAGTGACCTTTCCCCCATTATACCATAATTATAATAAATTAACATGGTGGTTTTGACCCCCCCCCCCCTTGTGGGAATAAAAGGGAAACTATGAGTAAGAGCAGCGATTAGACAAAATGAACACTGACCACTGCCAGCCTTCTTTGACTTTGACAAATAAAAACAGCAACCACTCAGGGTTCAGGCAGTTGCTACTTTTAAGCCTGCCGCTCTCTTTCTTGAGAGTGCACTTCAGCTTCCGAATAAGCCTTTCCTAAGCATATCTGCTTTCACTCAACACATTTGCCACTGTTGTTCGGTTGTCTGTGTATCCTGAAATTCCTTTCTGTGATTTTAGTAAGAACCTTTACACCTGTGACAAAACCATCTGCCTGCCTCAGCCTCCCAAACAACTAGAACTACAGGCACTGCAACACCTAATTTTCCTTTTTTTTTTTTTTTTTTTTTTTGTAGAGACAGGGTCTTGCCATATTGCTCAAGCTGCTCTTAAACTCTTGGCCTCAAGCCACCCTTGCTTCTTAACCTTCCAAAGTGCTAGGATTACAGGCATGAACCACTGCTCTGGGTTGATTTTTTGGTTTGAATAGATACTTTTGAATAGATTTTTCTTTTTTTTAGAGAGAGACAGTAACCTGTGCCATTTATACTTTGTCTGATATCATTTTTTACTATCTTGACTAGATATATATGTGTGTGGGGAACAGAAAGTTTTCAGGATTTCCATTTAGTCTTTTTTTTTTTTATTTTAACTATAATAACTCTTATTCTATAGGTCAAAGATCTAAATTCTAAATATGTTAAGTTTAATTGTGAAGGAGCTCAGGAAATTTCAGCCCAAAATATGACTCCTTGGTATAAAGAATATTTTGAATTAAAGGCCTTTTTAGATCAGAAGGCATTGGAAGTGGCTTTCCCTCTATCTGCATAAGTAGACTTACCTATCAAAAGAGCAATTGGCTTTCCCTCCCTTCCCTGTTATCTCGCTATATTGCAGGAAAGAAAATCAAGAATGCAACAAGACCTGGTCCAAATCATTTTAAATATCTGTCTCTAAGGTTAATTTACAAGTCAATTTTCCTCCCTCATGGATTCATCCTCCCTAGCAACCACATACTGCCCCTAAATAGAATTACCTATATTCCTCATCTCCCCCTCCCCCTTAAAATGCAAATATAAAAATATCCAGATGCCACTGAGATATTGAATAATCACTCTGATTCTCTCCATGCACATGGCAAATAAATCTCTCTCACTAACCTGCCTTAATTGTGAGTTGATCTTTCAGCGAGCTTTCGGGGAAAGGAGAAGTTTCCCTGTCACCCCCACAGTTTGGAGTAGCTGACAGGCAGGATCTCAAAGCCACTCTGCTTTTTGGAAAGCCAAGTGAGGAGAATGGAAAGTCTGACCAGCCAGCAACACGATGAAATACCTTAACTTACCAGTCAGACTCCCAGTTTTCCCCTCTCTGTGGACTCCAGTTGAGCAGACAGTAAAAGATCATTATGACTTTTGCCTTGCCAAATTTAAGATTAATGAGAGAAAGGGTTTTTCTGAGTGACTAGTCTTGTGAGAGACTCTGATATTGATATATTTTTTAGTACTTTGTGGTATGAACATTCATATTGTCTGATTCCTTCTCCTCTCAGAAATAGCCTTTGTTTTTATTGTTGCTTTCTTTTGTCATTCTCTTTCTGTGTCATTTTGTCATAAAGAGTGTTACCATAGGCTAGAACACAGACCTGGAATCCATAAGCCTGGGGTTGGAGCCAGCCTTTCAGGCTAGCCAGTTACACGGTTCTAACTAGACTGGCATCTATTAAGACAAACTTTTCTGTAGGTCCCTGACAACAAAACAAAACATAACGAAAACCGTATGAGGTTTCCCTCTCATCCTGTTATTTGTCCCTGAGATTATCTTGTGACTGGGTGGGAATTCTCTCCTCAGTCTCTGCCATCTGGGGTATGTGATTTTTTAGAAACATGTCAGGAAGTCACACTAAAAAAGATAGGGGTTCCAAAACATGTAAGATTCTAAGCAGCACGCTCTTTGAACTTAATGTGTCAAGCTCTAGGGATGTCTTTGTCTTAAAAGGTCCTATTCTCTTTTTCTATCACAGCTCTATCTCTGAGCATGAATGTTTGGAATCTTGGGAACTGCCTTCTCAGTGCCCTCTCTAGGCTAAACCTGGGAAACTACCACCTGGGTTTTCTATGAAGAGGCACTGGATTAAGGCACTTTTGGAATAAATATACCATTGAGATTATTGGCCAAAAGATAGATCCTTTAAATTAAAAGATTGCTAAATTTTTAAATAAATTTTAGAGATCTCTTAGACAAATCAATTGCCTTATTTGTATTAATAGAAGAATTAGATTTTAAAAAAGACACATAATGTGGTGGCTAGCCTTAAAATTTTTCTTGACAAAATGAAGAGCAAGTTTCTGATCTAAAACAGAGAAAAATACTCTGAACACTACCACTGTGGAAATAATGGCAGAGGCCAATTTACCACATAGCCTAATGGATAAAGTTTAGTGCCTTCATCTCAGTGACATAGGTATGATTCCCAGGCAGGTAATGAGCCTGTTCTGATTTGATGTTTGTGTAACTTTCACCATCATTTTTTATTTCCCCTTTTTTGCATAACTTTTGCTTTCCTGCATTCTGTAGAGGCATACAGGGCTGTTAGATACTTAGGTATAAATGTTCAGCTCGAAACTCGGACCTAGAAAATATGGCTGGGCAAAAATTGTGGGTTATATCTTGTTTATGGCTATTGAAACTTTCCTTTCTTTGAGCTGTTTTTGTGGTGTTCCTGGATCTCATGAAAACTGTTCTCCACCTCTTTAAAGACACCTCTTGCTAAGTCATAACCTTGGTTAAGTCTTACTTGTTTCACTTAAAAGGGTACTTTAGTTAAAATATCAAAAGCAAAAATTTCAGCTGTTTGTCTCAGCTAAAGTCTCCTCCATTTATCTTCATTCCTGTCTACTCCTTCCTCTTTGCTGATCATGGAGTTTTGGCCAGTCAAAGGTGGCCAACTGTTTAAGTTGTTTAAGGCAAACACTAAGCTGTAACCACTCCGGTTGTTTCTATAACTCCCTTACATTTTCTGTATGTCACATTCTCTTTTCTGTCTATGAATCATCTCCTGAATTGGAGTCTCTCTGAATCTGTTCTGGTTCAACTTCCCAGTTTGTGAATCACTCTTTGCTTAATTAAACTATGTTACATTTTAATTTGTCAAAAATAGGTTCCAAAATAGCACTCCCAGGAGCCCCAGGAGTTCTGAGAGCCCAAGTGATGTATCCACAGGATGTGTTATGTCCATTGCTTTCTTACGGCAACTGAAGCTTGTAGGTCAGTTCTCTCTTAGGTTCCAAAGTGCCAGAGATTTGTGTTTTGAGCTTCCTGTGTTTGTTTGAGCAAAATTTTGATCCTAATTCAGTTCATAAGTCATGACAAAAACTAAAACTAGGTCTGAGATTAGATTGGGTCTGATAACTAATTAGCTTAGATTCAGTTAGAGGTCCCAAACATCTGACTGGGTCAGGCAGAAGCTAACAGTAAATGACAAGATGACAGAGGATACAAACTCCAGCTTTCAGCAATTCACAGTGACCTCTGTGTTTTATCCCTTTGTTCCTTTTTTGTGTGTATTGGGGTAAGGAAAAAGCATTGCCTAAATTGATCATGGAGATCTGAGAGCCAAAGCCAAGATTCACGAAAAAAGTAGGATCCTTAAATTTTCAAAAATTAAGTAGTCCACTTTCTCGAAATGCCTACCTATACATGTATGAGCATTAGACCCTGGAAGCAGCAAATGGTTGCAGAAGTGGCAAAATTTTACTAAAGACAAATTGTTGCCTAGGTAGCAATTGCTGAAAACAGTAAAATAGGTAATTAGAAGATTGATAGTCTAAATAAAAAAATAACA
The DNA here is from genome assembly GCA_008750895.1 of Mirza zaza. Classification (NCBI taxonomy): domain Eukaryota; kingdom Metazoa; phylum Chordata; class Mammalia; order Primates; family Cheirogaleidae; genus Mirza; species Mirza zaza. The sequence goes on from VSMD01101728.1 coordinate 169,094, forward strand.
TTTAAGAGCTGCCAAATAAAAATACTTTATAAGAATTATTAGGACTGCTTCTGTCTGTATGTCTACAGGTCTATTTGTCTATATATGTCATGTGTATGTGATCAATTACTACCGAAATATATAAACGAGTTCTAATTAATTAGCCTAAAAATAAGCACTAAAATAAAATATTTTATCAAGAAGATAGAAACTAACTCAAATGTCTTTTAGTTCATTTGACTTTAGTAATACAGTAATTGACCTCTGCTCAACTTGCTTTTTGATTCAGTTGCACCCTGATTCATAAATTCACTTTACATTCCCCATCAGAGGGAGATAATTAACATGGACCTGAATGCCTCAAAGATACTGTGAGTCTCCTTCAATATTCTCTCAAATTCTCAAAGCTCATTTTGACTCTGTAATCTTTACTGAGGGGACCACTCTTGTTCAGTACTTGTTCAGTACATTGATGATCTTTTGCTCTGTAAACTAAGTGCTCTCTTAGAAACCCTCATTCTTTCAACGACTCTAGCTGAATGAAGCCATAAAGCTTCTAGGGCTGGGCTTCAGTGGGTATAGAAAACTGTTACTTATGTAGGATAAAATTTCTCAGGGCAATCAAAAGCTCACTCCAAATCAAATGTCTTGAGTCAATTTTGTCATACCTCTCACTAAAACTTGCACATTGGCAAAAGGAAAATCTGCCACTATTTATACAGAATCCAAATATACCTTTGGAGTTAGCCATGCAGTTGGCATAATTTGGAAATCTCTTGGTGTCTTAACTTCTGCTGGTGTTCCTATTGCCAATGGGCCTGTAATCGCTGCCCTATTATGAGCTATTCACTGCTTTCTAAGATTGATATTATTCACACTAAGGAAGCGGATATTGTATCTCTAGAAAATACGTAGCCAAAAATTGGCCCTCCCTATCCTTTTTACATTCAATTTATTATCCTGTCTAATATTATTAACCATCAAGCTAATGCTCCACAATCAGAAAAGAATAGGTGGACACAAAATGGCGTTAAAAAATTAGGAATTATATGATGAATTGTATATTGGGCCAAACAAACTCCCTGTGGCCCCTTTTCTTTTAATTTTTTATTGTAGTATATTTTTATTACATTGTAATTCCTGATACTGTTTGATTAACATTCTGATGAATTCAAGTAGATTAGAGAATTACTCTGTCCCTCTTTTTTTTTTCTTTTTTTCTATTTCTATTTTTTAATTTTAGCGTATTATTATGGGGGTATAAGTGTTCAGGTTACGTATATTGTCCATTCCCCCCCTCCCCTCAAGCGTGACCATCCCACAAACATTGCACATCTCACTCATTGTGTTTGTATATACCCATCCCCTCCTCCCCCCTCCCACCTGCCTGAAACCCGATAAATGTTATTCTTATATGTCCACTGAGGTGTTGATCCCTTAATACCAATTTGCTGGTGAATACATGTGGTGCTGGTTTTTCCATTCTTCAGATACTTCACTTAGTAGGATGGGTTCCAGCTCTATCCAGGAATATATAAGAGGTGCTATATCACCATTGTTTCTTAGAGCTGAATGGCACTCCATGGTATAAATACACCACATTTTATTATTATGTTCATGAATTGATGGGCACTTGGGTTGTTTCCACAACTTTGCAATTGTGCTGCTATAAATATTTGAGTGCAGGTGTTTTTTTCATAAAGTGACTTTTGATCTTTTGGGTAGATGCCCCATAGTGGAATTGTTGGATCAAATGGTAGATCTACTTGTATTGCTTTAAGGTATCTCCATATTGCTTTCCACAGAGGTTGAACTAGTTTGCAGTCCCAACAGCAGTGTAGGAGTATTCCTATCTCTCCGCATTCACACCAACATTTATTGTTTGGGGACTTTTTGATAAAGGCCATTCTCACTGGAATTAAGTGATATCTCATTGCAGTTTTGATTTGCATTTCCCTGATGATTAGAGATGTTGAGCATTTTTTCATATGTTTGTTGGCCATTATTCTGTCTTCTTTTGAGAAGTTTCTGTTCATGCCCTTTGCCCATTTTTTTGATAGGGTTGTTTGATTATTTCTTGATGATCCAACATATGCAAATTTATAGATGTAATTCACCATATAGACAGAAGCAAAAACAAAGACCATATGATCCTCTCAATAGACACAGAAAAAGCATTTGACAAAATTGGAACACCCTTTTATGATAAGAACACTCAATAAAATAGACCTAAATGGGACTTACCTAAAAATGATACAAGCCATATATGACAAACCCACAGCCAATATCATACTGAATGGGGGAAAAACTGAAAGCATTCCCACTTAGAACTGGAACAAGACAAAATTGCTCACTATCCCCACTACTATTCAACATAGTGCTGGAAGTCTTTGCTACAGCAATCAGACAAGAGAGTGGAATTAAGGGCATCCAAATGGGAGCAGAAGAGATCAAACTCTCACTCTTTGCTGATGACATGATATTATACTTAGAAAACCCTAAGGATTCAACCAAGAGACTCCTTGAATTGATAAATGAATTTGGTTAAGTCTCAGAATACAAAATCAATACACAGAAATCAGAGGCATTCATATACACCAACAACAGTATAAGTAAGAACCAAATTAAAGACTCAGTTCCCTTCAAAATAGCAACAAAGAAAATAAAGTACTTAGGAATATATTTAACTAAGGAGGTAAAAGATCTCTATAGGGAGAACTATGAAACACTGAAGAAGGAAATAGCAGAGGATGTAAACAGATGGTTGAATATACCATGCTCATGGGTTGGCAGAATCAACACTGTTAAAATGTCTATACTACCCAAAGTGACCTCCAGAGTCAATGCAATCCCTATCAAAATGTCACCATAATTTTTCACAGATATAGAAAAAATAATTTAATGCTTCGTATGGAACCAGAGAAGAACCCATATAGCAAAATCAATCCTAGGTAATACAAACAAAATAGGTGGTATCAGTTTACCAGATTTCCAACTATACTACAAGGCTATGGTAATTAAAACAGCATGAGACTAGCACAAGAACAGGGACATTGACCAGTGGAACAGAACCGAGAACCCAGATATAAAACCATCTTCATATAGCCAACTAATCTTCGACAAAGCAGACAAAAACATACACTGGGGAAAAAAATCCTTAGTCAATAAATGGTGCTTGGAAAACTGGATAGCCACATGTAGAAGACTGAAACCAGACCTACACTTTTCACCTCTCACAAAAATCAACTCATGCTGGGTAACAGACTTGAAGCTTAGGTGTGAAACTATTAGAATTCTAGAGGAAAATGTTGGAAATACTCTTCTAGATATTGGCCTAGGCAAAGAATTTGTGAAGAAGACCCCAAAGGCAATTACAGCAGCAACAAAAATAAATAAATGTGACCCGATCAAATTAAAAAGTTTGGCTGCTGTGCAGCCAAAGAAACTGCTGTGCAGCCAAAGAAACTGTCAAGAGAGCAAACAAACAACCCACAAAATGGGAGAAAATTTTCGCAAGCTACACATCTGATAAAGGGCTGATAACTAGAATCTATTTAGAACTCAGGAAAATCAGCAAGACAAAATCAAACAACTCTATCTTTTAACTTTTTGACTTGCACTTATCTCCCATCACATGGGACATATGTGAAAATGGGGGATAATTAAATATATATAAATATATATATATTTATATATATAACACAAATATATAAAAATATAAAATATATATACACACACACACAACAGAAGCCTTACCTTTGGCACCTATAAAAATAAAAATCCAGAATGCTCCAATTAGGAGACATGGATTAATGCCTTTTAAGATAGTGTTCTGTTGCCTCATGCCTACTGACAACTTAACCTTCTGTCACTGGGCTGACTGAACAACACTAGGGATTTAAGTGAAGAATTCAATATCATGACTACCTATGTACAGGTGCTAATATGATTGTAGCATATATCATGGATAGGTAAATGGAGCAGTGTTTATAGAATTGCCATTTGTTGAGACAAAAGTCCAAGCTTTTGTATTTACAGATCTGTTGGTTTATGACTGACTCTGAGATTAGATCAGATGGCTTCTGTCAACCAAGGACAATTTCCTGTATAAGTTTACAAGTTTAAACCAGTATCTTCAGCTCTTACAGAAGCTTACATATAGTTACATCTTCAGGTAAAGGCAACCTGGGTAGGACATCACCAAATTCAAGCAAACTGATGGATCTATATCCTATAAAAACTTTCACTATTTATGTCTGCATTCTGATTTTTAATTTTTTCTTTGTTTCATGGGGAATTAACACAGCCCCCCATATCATTTTATTCCTCTCTTAAAGATGCAACATTTTTTTCCTTTCCTATTTCTCCCTCGCTATCCTTTCTTTTTCTCATTTTTTCCCTCTTTTTTGCTTTTCTCCTAATGTCACAATATGAGAAGTTCACAGCACTGAGAAAGCCATTGTTTATCTATATGTTCTACCTGCGCATGAAACAATAGCCTGATTCTGTGCTTTGGCAAATAATTGTATTACAGTTACTTGCTGTATGCTCCAGCTCTCCAGCCAGTTTCCTTGTTCCTTTCTATGTACTTCCATCTGATTTCAAGGCTTTAAAGATCATATGTTCTTGGAATTCCCAACTTTATAATCATAATTACCACTGCTCCCATAAATCCAGAGTATTACATTTGTCAACTGAAAAAATAGCAACATTCATAATTTGGAAAGGAGAGCTTTATTTCTCATAAATGGTTGTAGCCTACAGATGTGAAAAGCCACAAACCATAAGCAAGAAACACGAGTTTTGAGGCAGCGACAATGGGAATGGCAATTTATACTGAGCAGGATGGCCAAATACACATACTTAACAAGCTATAGGGGAAATCATGAATAATTATGAAAAGATAAACATTTTCCATGACAATGGAGCTTTCTGCCTTTTTGTGGTGTCCGTGTTCAAAAATTGCCACCTTCTATGTCAAAAAGGTGAAACAAGGACACAAAAATTCTCTCTGCACCTGCTCCAGTGACTGTTTAAAATCACTTCAAGGTCGGTGGTCTTTTACCAGGAAAGAATGCTGGTCTGGATCACGAGATTTGTTTCTGTTTTCTTTTCTTAGGAAAAGAAAAGCCTGATGGCCATTAGGAAGGGAGAGGGTAAAATGATGTGTGTCTGCCCTTCCTTCCCGTTGTGGCTGGGGAATCAGTTTTAAGGTTTCCTTGGCATCCCCTTGGCCAAAAATGCGTCTGTTTAGTCAGCAGGAGTTGGTGTGCTGGGAGGGATGGGATGGGTTAGAATTCTATTTTGGTTCACAGATTCAACTCCCTCCTAATGAGCACCTCCAGTTGGACATCAAAAGGAATATCAAAACATACCCTTTACCTGCCTTCCCCACATACCTGCTACTCATATTGTATTTTCTATATCAGTAAAGTTCAATTTCTTCTTTCCAAGATTTTAGCCTAAAAGCTTGGAGTCATCTTGATCTTTTTCTGTCACCTCCTAACAGTCAATATATCAGCGAATGTTGATCCTACTTGCTAATATCTAGAATCTGAACATTTCTGACTATTTCCACACTGACCCAAGTAGTGATCAACTTTTTCTAGGAATATCCCATAATCACTTAACTAGTCCTCCTGCTTCCATACTCAACTTCTCCCTGTTTTCTATTATCAACAAGGCAGAGGTAACATTTTTAACATTGTCAGACAGCTTGTCTCACTTCTCTACTCTATAACCCATGACTTTCTACTTCAGGAAGAGTAAAAGAAAAACCTAGTTTAATAGACTATAGGCTTAGTCTGTAAATATTAGCGTGTAAACATTCAATATAATTGACTGATGATAAACCCGGCTTCATGGTTTCTTTTTCACCTATAACCTGGGGAACACTTTTTGCAGGGCTTAAATTTTCTTTTTTATGTATTTATTTTTCTTCCATGGGACTATTTGGAAAGAAAATGTAGGGCTTAAATTTCTTATCTTAAAATGTAGGACATGGAATCAATAATCATATAAAGTAACTAGATTGTATTTAAAAACATGCAACCCAACTTCAACATTGAAATCATCTTTAAAAATAAAATTTCCAGTAATTAAACAATCACATTGAACCCTTTTAGAAACCAACTTTTAGCAAAACAAATTAAAAAAAAAAAAAGAAAACAAGCAAAACCAAAACAAATACAATAACATAACATAGACTTTTGCCATCGTTTATTTTTTCTACGAGTTTTCTTCCCTTTATCCAAATGAAGTCACTATTTGATCATTGCTGTGTGTTTGGATTGTCAAAGTTATGTTAGACACCATAAATATCTTCTCAAAATGTGATAAATACCTTCTAACTTTCTGTCCCAGCATTTGCTATATTCCCATTAACAATTAACACATTTTGAGGTTTCAGAAATTTCTAAGGAAATTTAGTATTAGAAAATTTTTGAAAAGCAGTGTGTTCATATATAATGCAGCTGACATTTTAACTTAGAAGCTTCATTTGAATCTGGAGCCTATAACCTTAATTACAATAATATGCTGCCTTTCAGGAACTGAGAAGATGGATTGACATTGTGATGCCGATGCTGATGATGTCAGTGCTGATGTGTTTCCATTTGTCTTATATTAATGTAGAGAAATTACCAATATTTGAAATACATTTTTTCCATTTTGGCTTGTTATTTACTAAGTCTGTATGCTTAGAGAAAATCAGTCATTCCTGAAACAGGTGGCAAATTTTTTTGAAGGGAAATTCTGGATCCCACTCTGGTAAGGTGTTTTGAACTGCAAGTAATATTAAACTCAAGTCCATCAGCTTATTGGTTTAAAAAATCTATGATCTAAAAAGTTGTTACATATTCGCATGTAAGGTTTATAAGTCCTGAGTTCAGGGCCAATTTCTTTATTGTCATTTCTGCAATAATAGCAAATCTGTCCTGCCTTCTTTTGAATCCTCCTTTAATCTTCAGGATAACTTTCCTCATTGTCACAAAGAATGTATCATCAGCATCTCAGCACCTGAGGTCACACACTTTTATCTTTTCTATGTGTGGGAGATTGAGGAAGGCATTTCCCCTAATAAGGAACAAAGTCTTTCCACCTGAATAGGTCAGCTTAGGTCATATACATTTCCTGAATCAATAGCAGTAATCAGGAGAATGCTATGTGAGGTTTGCCTGAAGTGTGTACTCCTGAAACAAGTATCTGGAGTGGGAGTGGTGGATGTAGACAGACATCATCCCTTTAATATGTATTTACTTAGAGCTTACTGCATGCTAAGGAATGTTGTTCACGCTGAATACACAACACAATCAAAGTGACAGAATCCATACCATCAAAAATCTTTTTAAAATAGGCAGATAAGAAACGTATATATAATATATGATAGGGAATATGAAATTCATATAATATTTATTTTTTTATACTACAAAAAATAAGGATTCAATTTTCTTTCATTTTCCCTTCTCAATTTTTCCACTAGAGTTATATGATAATATTAATTATATCCAAATTCAGCATTTACATTATTTTATTTATATTTTTTTATTTCGGCATATTATCGGGGTACAAATTTTAAGGTTTCAATAAATGCTCTTTCCTCCTCTCCCCCCACAAGTCTGAGTTTCCAGCATGACCATGTGCTATACTATGCATACACTATGCAATGTGCTATACACACACGTGCAAACACACACATGTCATCAAACTCATGTAGAAAATAAAACAATTGTGCAGATTTTGATAAAGGTAATTTTTAAGCAGAGATATAAAAGAATGACTTTTTCACAATAATTGACAAGGCTTTTAAATTCATATTGAAATAGTAAGAGCCAAGAAAAAATAAGAAAATTTTGAAAAATTTTCTTACCACTAGATATGGTAAAGGGTAGGTTGTCCTACTGGATATCAGTGCTTATTTTAAATCTATGAAACATAAGCAAGTACAATCTTGGCTAAGGGACAAACAAATAGAGCAATGAAAGAGAATATAGAAATTTATTGACATAATAAAAAAATCAGTTTGGCACTATAAGTGAGTAGGAGGAGAGATGGTTCAATAAACAGTGCTGGGGGAAATGATTTTTCATGAAGGAAAAAATATCCCTAGTTCTTATTATAAACAAAAATAAATTCCTTATAGATTACATATTTAAGTACAAAAATTAATGTTTTTTAATTTAAAAAAATATCAGATTCTCCTTTTTACTTTAGGGTCATAATAATTTGTTGAAAACAATAAAGTTTTATAAAATTGATTTAGTTACTGGTGGACCTTCATTAACTTGGAGAAGACTGACTTTTCTATTGTTATGTCTCCCTATAAATAAACATAGTACACCTTTCCATTTATGAAATATTCTTGTAGGTGCTTTACTAGAGCTTTTGTTTTTCTATAAAGAACTTGTGCTTCCTATTAGATTTATTTCAAGATATATTTTATATTTTTCTGTCATTTCAAAGCTACCTCATTTTCTATTATATTTTCTAGTTGGTTTTTGATAGTATGGGGGACACTACTGAATTTCTTTGATAGATCATATCTCTATATGAAGCTTATTATAATAATCTACATCTTCTTTCCAATATTTTATCTCTCATGCCTTTGTCATGCTTTATGACAATAGTTACAGAATGGACCAAGACAGTCCTAAAGTTCCCCTCAGCTTGACTAAATATTTAGACAGGTTTCTTCTCGAATTCCCTCTTCTTAAAGGATTTACTTTAGAAAACTTATTATAAATTCTTGCTCTGTCTATTTGAGATATAAATATGTTTAAAAGCCTTTTATTCATTTCACAACCAGGAATGTCTTTCTCATGGACCTGAGAGGCATCTCTTTAAAGTGTTATTTTTAATCAGCAAGAAAGGTAGAGCCCCTGTGAGAGGGTGGGATCCTAATTTCCAAATACACCAATTATCAAACACAAATAGCCCAATCACAATGACCAAATCCCCCCACCGCAACACAAAGTCCTCTAGTACTTTCCCATTATGTCACACCAGTGCTCAAAAGCTCTTCTGACTGCATTTTGCAATGGTCTTGAATAAAATCTTTCTTTCCCATTTAACTCCATCCAGTTCGATTTTTCTTTGACAATATTCAGTATTAATGTGAGCAGAAATACTTATGGGGAAAATTTCTATGAGAAAGGAATTACGTGCTTTTAAATTTTGTTTAAAATATAATAGTTTTTATCCTATGTGTATATGGAAGCTTGATTCATATTTTATTTTATTGATACATAATAATTATGCATATTTATGAGATATATGTAATCGTCGATACATGCATACATGTGTATTGATCACATCTGAGGAATTGGGATTATATATAACCTCAAAAAATTATTATTTCTTTGTATTGGGGACATTTTAAATCTTAAAGCTACTTTGAAATATGCAATAAATTATTGTTAACTCTAGTCACCCTACTGGGCTATTGAACACTGGAACTTATTCTTTCTCTCTCACTGTATGTTTTTGCCCATTAATTAATCTCCATTAATCCCACCCCACCCTTCCCAGACTCTGGTACCCATCATACTCTCTACCTCCATGAGATAAACTATATTTGTTCCCACATATGAGTAAGAACATGCATATTTGTCTTCTGTGCCTGGCTTATTTCATTGAACATGGTGACCTCCAGTTCCACCCATATTGCTACATGGATGTATAGCATGCATCACCAAATAGTATTCCAGTGTGTATATGTACATTTTCTTTTTTCATTTATCCATTGATTGACACTTAGGTTGATTACGTATCTTGGCTATTGTGCTGCAATTAACATGAAGGTGCAGTATCTTTTTGACATACTGATTTCCTTAATATTCTTTTTTTCATGACTATTGCTCCATTCAATATTCAAACTGTAATTGGTTACTTGGAAATCCACATATAAATTGAACAAGCATCCTGACTGTAGTGGATGTTAAGAAAGTGAGCCATCAAATATTTTTGTATACAAAGAAGATATTAAGGGTTTTGAATACATATCTAGGAACACTATAGTTGTGTTACCTTTTATAAAAATTAAATATCATGATGTTCTATATTATACAGATGGTAAATATGTGAAACAATATTTCCATTAGTACATAGTAATCTTTTTACTGGATTAGATTTTATAATCCTGTTTTGTAAGTTTGATTGAAAAATGTAATAGTAATAGGAAAACATGTAAGAGTTGATTTTGTTTAAAAAGTTTGGCTATTCTTGGATTGATCATACTATGTTTGTGGCAGCTGGAATAAATATCCAAGAATCCTTTGAAAGATTTTTGAGTAGGATTTATCCATCTCATTGGTCCTAAATGTAAATACATAAGCTTGGAATAGAGTAAAAAAAACAGTCTTGTGAAAGTTTGTGTTGATGTTTCTTTCTCTTTCCTAATCTCCTTGAAAGTACTGATTACACTCAAAGTGTAGGTTTCCCTATGAAATCCTGTTGAGTTAATATGAAAAAGAATAGGTGGGATTATGTTAATGATACAAAAATCTTTGATGATACCAAAGGTCTTCCTTTTAACACATGAAATTCAAAGAGGGAGATCTTCAGTTTGAGCAATTATTTTAATACGAATTTATTTATAATTTTGCAACATAAGATATATTCCTACAATTCCCTTTCAATAAGCCTGTATTTTGGGCTGGATTTTGGTAGCAGAACTCAAGGGTGTTATATATCTTTCAGTATTTACATTAAATATTCAATTTGAGGTCCAATAATTCTCTATGATGGAGAAGAAAGACAAGAAAAGGCATTATCATGTTCAGCATGCTATTAGAGGAAATTGGATTATCAAGAGTTGTATGAAAAGAACTGCATTTAAAGTTAGAAAATTGCATTTAAAGATAGAGTTGCATTTAAAGATAGAAAATTCAATTATCTGTTCCAGGAGAGGTGGTCAGGATACATGATATATAATCTTAATTTTAACACAAACATCTGACTTAGTCACACTTATAATGTTTCATGTTTAATACTATATATACATGTATGTATGTCTGTGTGTGTATATGTGTGTGTGTGTATATATATATATATATATATATATACATATATATATATATAAATTATATCACTCTTCTCCACATCACTATGCTGGAGTTAGTATCATTTCCTTAATTTAATGATTAAAAAGAAGATCTATATCTTTGTCTTTTGGCTATGAAATAGACAGATAAGAGACTTTTAAGAATAATTAAAATATATTTAGGTAACATCGCATTTTAGTCATCATTCATTCATCCCAAATTCTAGAATGTGGACTATAAACACATACAACATTTATTAACTATTTTATGTGATGATTCAGGACTATATATTAGATAAACAGAGGTGAAAATATAACTACCTGCTTTCAAAAAATTTAAATTAATATGTACATATGTTCAGGGGCAAGAATCACATAAATTAGTTATTATAAGCATTTACTATATCAAAACCTTGTGCACCCTCAGGATTCTAGTGAAATGATCCACTGATTGGACATATTTGAAATTCATTGCTGCAAAGATCCTTGTTCCTTCTTCTCCTTGTCCCCTAAAAAGACAAACAATACAGAGAAGAAAGCAGAAGCTTTCATTCTATGAAAGGTTATTCATTGTATTCTTCTAGGAAGGAAAATTTTTGTGGAAATCATGAAAGACAGAAATATGAAATACATTGTAGTTTATTTCTTTTTCATATTTCATGCTTATGTTTTCTATGTTTGAGATTGGGGTATTTTTTCCAAAGCCAAAAATATATTTCAATGACATAAATATTCACTGAGTGACACTTGAGATGAAAAGAGCCTTTTTGTTGAGAAACTTGTATGTGGCTGAGGTCTCAAAGCATCACATGAGTTTTATATATGATTATATGGAATTTGCAACCACAGACATGACTTCAAATATACCACAAACCAGTTCAACAAATCTTTTACAGAAACACCTAAAAAACGTATGAATTATTTTAGAAATTGAATCATCTAAAGAAATTGAAAGCTACTGTACATTTATAATAACAAATGCATGGGGTTAGACATAAATTTTTGGACAAGTATCTGAAATAAAAATTTTCTGTTAAAACTCCAGAAAGTACTGACCTCTGCCCCTTTGAATCTGTAAACCTGCCACCTATCAATATCTCTGAACTTATCACAATCTTCTGACTGCTGAATTTAAAGAAAAGCAGAAAATAAAAATAAAATAAAAAATCAGCTAAAAATGACTTTCTCTGATGTGCTTCATTTTTCTAAAAAGTCTTCATAATCCCTTTTCTTTATCCTTTTTTTGCTTTGTGATTTTCTTGATTTATCTTATATAAACTTCATAAAGTGTAATTTCCTATATTAGTTTCTAATGCTACATAGGACCCACTATGCAGAGATTATGCTATTTTGTTTCTTCTACACCTTTCTAAACAGAAGAGTGACTCCTAAGTACTTAACATGCAAAAATTAAATAAAAGTATAACTATTAGAGAGTACAGGATAATACTGATTACCTGTTAAATGTTATTAAAAGTACAATAATAGAAATGATATCTAAAATTCGGCATATGACATATGAGAATGACAGAACTACCAACACATATATTTTTCACTTTGGACAGTCATGCTTTCCTCAATACTATCTTGAAAATAGAAATCATTCACATTTCTAAAGCTATTTTCCCACTGTTAAAAAATCAATTGGAAGAATAAAATTTCTAACTCTGGTGAAAAATCATGTAATTCATAACTATAACATTTTTAAAAAGAAGAAAATCTGTAACCATTTCTTTTAAACACCTAGTAAGGATGTTGTATATTGGTAGAAAAACTATTTACATCTTTTGAGAAAGTATTATTTATTATTTCTGTGTTCTAGAATTTTGCATCTCTAGTATATTTAAAGAACAAATTTATAGAGCACACTTACAAAACAAAAGTAACTATAAACCTAGTCATCTCATGTAAATTATAGAAAGGCTAGTTTAGGAACGTGTAGACTCTAAACCTCCAGGAGTGAACCTTAATGGAGTTAACAGAAGCCCACCATGCCTAGATCTTCAAAAGGCATTGTATTCAAAACTGATAGAAAAATATTCAAATGGATTTTTTGTATCAAAAGTCAAAATGACAAATTCTTACACTTTCCCTACAATTAAAATATGTAAGGTTGTAAATTTTACAAGAACACAGAAACTACTTCATCTATTGCTGCATCCATGACAAACTCGGTCATCATCATTATGTAAAAATCAAGCTTTGGTGTGGTCCAAACAACACTAAATCTCGGTGACTTTCTAAAGTTATATAAATGGTTTATTTTCAGCATCCAGTGCTTTTCCTATTAGAGACCCAAGTGCTCTGAACTCGATGTTTTTGATAAAACCATCTTTATTACCTATCCTGAGATAGGAAAAGAGTGACATGAACTTTGCACACAGATGATTTTTTAAGAGCACCCATGGTGGTGTCTTCTATCAGTTCTACCTCACAACTCATTGTCCAAAATCCAATCAGAGTCCTGAACTGACACAAGGTAAGCTGGGCATCATAGAGAACCACCTGAGTGTTTGGAGAACACTACTTGTCTTGAACACAATTATCCTGATCAATTAAACAGCAAATATTTGTATGACCTGAATTGATGCCAAGCTTTGTTTTACGTCTATTGACCCACTAATCCCCACTTAACTCTTTGAAATAAATACATTAAAAACCTCATCTTTTGTTTAGGGGCAGGGAATTCCATCACAAACTGAAGTATCGGATCTCTGTAGCTTTACATAACAAAAACATGTTGTTCTTTCACATCACTGTGGGTTCCAAGTACGGCTAAGAAGCTTCTTTTCTAGTCAATCAGACTCCTTGCCATCTTCCATTCTGCGACCTTGGCATTGTACATCCTCAGAATGCTTTCCTTTTTTATGTATTGGTGGGGAAGAAGAACCCAATTATGCATGGGTAGATTTTATGTGCCAGGCCTGGAGGTGTGACCACTTCTGCTCATGTTTCACGGGCTGGCACAGATTTCACCTGGACTGATGGGAATGTATATGAGAGGGGAATACATGTGGACTTTGTATCCACAAACTATAGGGAAACACGGACAGAAATGAATCCTGGCTATTGTCATACCCCACATTTTAGTGAGGAAATCAAGAAAGAGAGAACTTAAGTAACCACGTGCTCATGTTTTCATAGCTGTTAATGCTATATTATTATTGTTGCATATGTTCCAAGGAGGTGGTGGAAAGTGATAGAATGTGAACTTGAACCACGTAATTTAGCTTCACATTCTGCGCTCTTACCTGTTTTGCTATACTCATAATACAAAATTGCTCAGTACTTATTTCCTGATAGAATGAATGAAGAATAGATAAATAGATAATTTTACCTAAAATATAGAACAAATTTTTTTTTCAATACACCTTTACTAAATGATTGAAAGTAGAACAGATAATTTTATCTGGATGTTTGACATAAAGCACTTTTTCTTGGCATCCACTTGCTAGCATTTTAATATCACTAGTAAGGTATTACCCAAGCCCTTTTCTAATATTTAATTAATGGGAATTTTTTTTTTTGTAAATTCAGTTTTGTATCAGTAAAGTATTTCCACTCCAGTTTTGATGTTTAGCTGTGTAGCCTTGCATCTGTCCCTTGGGCTTCCTTAACTTCACTTCATCTGTTCTAGCAGGTACCTTTTAGTATGCAGACCAACAAATTTAGAGTCAGCCCTCATTTCCTCTAATCAATTTTAAAAGTCCTTACAGAGAGCAAAAATGTAGAAATGTGTTTAAATGATGGTGGATTGTCAAACACTTCTACCTTAGCTTTGGAGAAAGGCATTCCAGGAATGCATGCCTCTCCTGGAGGAAACATGAACAAAGGGAGGATAACTTTGACATAGAATAGGAAATAATTTTTAAAACAGCTTATTCCTCTGCATCAACTGGCAATGAAACTGCTATGCTGTTAATGGTCTGTGAATCTTTAATTACAGATAAATGTTCATGTTAGAATCTGTCCTCAGGGCAAAAATGCAAACACATTATACCACTAGAGAAGCAAAGAAATGAATTTATGCTTTAATGAGCTGTGGAGTCTTATTATTCACTTAATATGATATGACACTTTGACTTTGTACTGGAAACACACTGGGAATATGAGGTCCAATTTTTATTAGGGGAAATTGTTTACTCTGAAAATTTACTCAATGATTAGTTGCTTTTTCTTTTATATCTTGAAGACTTCCTTTCATTGCTTTTCCTTTCTGTTTTTAATTAGTTTAAAGTAATTATTTGAAAATTCAACATTAATTTTCCCTCTAATCTGGAGGGAAATTATTCATAGAAAAATCTCATATTAAGTTTGTCATTTCACTTTGACACAATGTGTTTTCCTAACCATATAAGAAAAAGCAAAATCAGACTTAACAATTGCCCCTAATGCTAACGACCTGTCCATCCAATGAAGTACTTTTCATTATGTAGCACCAGCTGATTTAATTGAGCATTTAATTCATAGTTTGTCACTTGGCTGGTTGCTTGATGATTTATTTATAGCCAATTCTCACACCAAAGCTACAAGTTAGTGTCAATTTAAATGAGATTTTGAAACTCAAACATTTTAAAATTAAAATAAAATATATAGTAGATATGCTATTGCAATTGTTATTATTCTTACTGTTATAATTGTTGCTTATGTTCCAAGTGTAAGCATGTGGAAAATGAGAAAAATAATAATGGTCAATGAACTTAGGGCATGACAAATGAAACTGACATTTATTGATATCATAAAGAGAAAAAATAAATATTCTCTTTTTTGATAGATACGTGTAACTACTCAGGTCAGTTTCTTGTTTTTTTTTTTTTTATTCTATTAGACATGGTCATATGAAGTTGATGTTATTTGAAAGTTTTAACCTAAAGATGGTAATTTTTATGATTCAACAAAATATGATGCTTTGCTCTATCTCTCCCCTCAAACTAGATACATATATTGTCTTTGTTTATTAAGTATATTTGTGTATATATACACAATTGTAAGCCATACATTATCATTTTCCAGTTTAAAAATAATTTGAAATGCTCTTTGAATATTCTTCCTTATAAGCTTAAGGACTATTTTTTCCAAGTGAAAATCCTTCTACTGAAGTATATCCAGATTGTATTATACTTACTGGTTATATTTTCAAGAAATATTAATAGCATGCTTAATATAATTTATGATCAAATATTATCTATATGTAAATATAATAAGGAAATTTAATGCGGCATAGTATAATACTTTTATATTTGTCAAATTCTATATCTTCATAAATGTATGCATCCCTCTGACTATAATGTGTTCATTGATTTGAATATTCTTTAAATTCTATAATAGTTACAGGTAGGGTTAAATTTAATTTTTTGTCCATCAGTAATGAATATTGAAACTATCAAATATTTTTATAACTTCTATTAATTATTCTATTATTTTCTACTTCAAAACTTTTAAATTGTGATTTGTACTAAGAAATATTTCTTAAATTAATCTTGAATACTAGAAAATAATTTTTTTATTTATTGCTGCTTTAATTAATATTTTGCTATATTTAACTTTATTAATAGGATATTTTCAACAATATTCATTATTATTTATTATCTATTTTCTCATTTTTCTTTTTTTCTTTTTACTTATATATTTGACAAAATATGTCATTAATATACTATGCTAGTTTTGAAAAGTTAGAATTGGCAATTATTATTTTTTCTCTTGTGGGTCACTTTGAATGACATAAAACATATATAGTTCTGGAACATTTGAACTACTTTAATAAAGGAAACTCACATTTGAGTACTTTACAAAAGGTACATTTTAAATTATAATCATATTTTCAAGTCATTATTAATACCTATTTTATCTATTTGTATTAACTCTTTATAAGTTATATTTTTTCTAAAGGTTTTGTCTATTTCATCCTGTTTTGTGGGTGCATACATATTTGTATAGATCTGTATGACATCTAATTTCAAGGTCCTTGCATAATTAAGAAAAGTTACTCAATTTTTTCTAGTCTTTATTACTTTAGAGGAGATGACAGAATCTAAATGTTTAAAGATTATTTTCTCCTCTGTAGATGCCCTGGTTCTTCTGCCTGTAACAGAAAGCAATAAATCCCCCATAAATAAACGCATATTGAATAACTACATACGACAAGTGCCTGTTGTAGGTACTAAAGACACAGGCATCTGAAAGAAGGTACAGTCACTTTCAATAAGTTTACATTAGAAATTATAAGACTACAATAAAAACAAATGAATTATAAGGATAATTTTCAGACCGATGGTGATATGAAAATGATAAAATATTCATATGTCATTGGCAAAGTCACACTGTACCCTGTGAGGAGAAAAAAAAGCTTCTCTAGGAGGTAATCTTCTTTGGGAACAAAATGTCAGGAAGATGTGCCTTCAGAAGAAGAAGCAAAATCTGTTCATGTCTTTTGCCTACGTTTTGATGGAGTTGTCTGTTTTTGTTTTGTTTTGTTTTTTTTCCTTGCTCTTTTGTTTGAATTCTTTGTAGATTCTGGAAATTAGTCATTTATTGGAAGTATAATTTGTAAAATATTTTCTCCAATCTGTAGGTTATCTGTTTACTATGTTAATTGTTTCCTTTGCTGTGCAAAAGTTTTTTAAAAAATTTAATTAAGTCTAATTTATTTATTTGTGTTCCTACAATATTTGACTTTGTGGTATTAGCCATAAATTCTTTGTCTAGGCCTATGTCTAGAAGAGTTTTTTGTACATTTCTTTCTAGAATTGTTATAGTTTCATGACTTACATTTGTCTTTAATCCATGAATTAATCCTTGAATTATTTTTTATATATAGCAAGAGATATGGGTCCTGTTTAGTTCTTCAGCATGTTCAATTTTCCCAGCACCATTTATTGAATAGGGCATACTTTTCCCAGTTCATGTTTTTATCTGCTTTGTGCAAGATCAATTGGTCATAGCTATATGATTTTATTTCTGGGATCTCTATTCTGTTCCGTTGGTCTATGTCTCTACTTTTATACCAGTACTATGCTTTTTTGGTTACTATAGCCTTGTAGTGTAATTTGAAGCCAGGTAATGTGACGCCTGCAGATTTGTTCTTTTTGCTCAAGATGCTTTGGCTATTTGGACTCTTTTGGTTCCAAATGAATCTTAAGATTATTTTTTCTAGATATTTGAAGTAAGACATTGGTATTTTGATGGGAATTGTGTTCAATCTGTAAATCACTTTGGGCAGAATGGACAATTTAAGGATGTTGATTCTACAAATCCAGGAACATGGGATGTTTTCCCATTTGTTCGTGTTATCTATGATTTCTTTCATTAGTGTTTAGTAGTTTTCCTTGTAGAGACATTTCACCTCCTTGGTTAAATATATCACTAAATATTTTATTTTCTTTGTAGCTATTGTAAATGATATTGAGTTCTTGATTTGATTCTCAGTTTGACTGCTATTAGTATATAGAAATGGCACTCATTTGTGTACATTGATTTTGTAACATGAGACTCTGATGAATTTGTTTATCAGTCTAGGAGTCTTTTGGTGGAGTCTTTAGGTTTTTCTAGATACAGGATCATATTGTAGCCAAACAGGGATAGTTTAACCCCTTCTTTCCTGACTTAGATGTCTTTTATTTCTTCCTCTTGCCTGTTTGCTCTGGCTAGAATTTCTTGTACTATGTTGAATAGAATTGGTGACAGTGGGCACCCTTGTCTTGTTCCAGTTCTTAGGGGGAATAGTTTCAACTTTTCCCCATTCAGTATGATGTTGGCTGTGGGTTTGTCATATATGGCAGATCAATGGCTAATAGTCATATGCAAAAAGTTTTCCATATCACTAATTTTCATAGAAATGCAAATTGAAACTACAATGTGATACTACCTTACTCCTATCACAATGGCCACTAATAAAAAGTCAAAAAGTAGCAGAAGGAATGAAACAATGTTATTTGCAGCAACTTGGATAGAACTAGAGACCATTATCCTAAGTGAAGTATCTCAGGAATGGAAAAACACCACATGTTCTCACTAATAGGTGGAAACTAAACAATGGGTGCACAGGGGCACAAAAAGACATAAAGGATTTTAGAAAGTAAGAAGATAGTAGGATGAGAGTAGGAAGATAGTAGAGGGATGAGGGATAAAATGTTACCTGTTGGGTACAATGAATACTCTCCTGGTGATGAGCATATTGAAAGCCCTGACTTTAGCATTATAGAGTATATCCATGTAATGAAAATTTTTTATTACCTTAATATCTTGAAATGAAATAAAATAAATAAATAAATAATGACTAGAAGGAAATATGCCAAACATTAAAAAAAGAAGAAACAATGAAAAAGCATTGAAATCAATATGAAGAAAAGAAAGAATTGAACAAGGTAAAGTTGACTAATTTAGCAGAAGATTATATAAATTGGTAGCTCTGTCAAAAATATGCACTATTTCAACAAATCTGCTACTGATCCATTTTCTGATTTAGACAATATGATTATAGTTACTCTGTCATAAGACCAACTTTCAAAATCAGTTTTGGGCTTCCATATATATGTGTCCTGTCTGGCTTCTTTTTATTATGTTTTATTTTTATAAGATAGTCTATTTGAATATGATTTCAATAATATCTTTTGAAATGTTTCTTTAAGGTACATAAGACCTTAAAGACCAATCATTAAGGCTTGGAATACATCAAGCTGATCTTATTGTGTTTCAATAAAATCTCTCAGATTTTATTGTGAGAACTTTACCATCTAGCACATTCTACTGTTTGGTTTAAGAAGCTATCTCTCCATAAATTCTTAGATTTTTTTATTGGGGGGTTAATAATTTCATGACTTCTAAGATCCCACTTGTTTTTTTTCTCAGATATCTGTGGGTTCTATACATTCTTTCTGGTCTGATAATATTTATGATACCTAAAACCTTTCTAATAACTTTTTGAAGAGTAGATGCATACACATTTTAGTTATTATGTACATAGATTCCTTTAAATTTATTTATCTTTGAGTTTAAGATTTCATTTTGTGGTTCAATTTATACAGTCTCTCTTTTAAGATATTAAATTTGTAATCAATTAAATGCCTTGCTTGAGCCAGCTTATTCTCCCTTTTCATGTTTATTTTTCCACAGCACATGTTCTGACAGGAAGGCTAAAGACTTTTATTTTTATTTTTTAAACTATTTCACTTCTCCTCAATTTCCAGAAGAAATAGTTTTAAAAGTGTTACTAATGCATTTTGTCATATTTGGAAATAATATCTATCATAGATATTTTGTTTCCTTACTTGATTTTAACATTAAAATGCTATTTCTACTTTCTAATAAATGCTGTGTCTCCATCTCCATAAGAGATGCCACCTTCCAAAGGTAAAGCCATAACTTAAACTTCTAAATTCTGAGTTCTTGTTATAAAGTAATCATTTAACTAAGAAATAGAAGTGGAGACTAGGGGTAGGAGTTTGAAGTTGGAGCACCTAATCTAGAGCTGTCTACTTAGACCTTGGCCTACATATAAAAGAATAGACTCTCACCTGTGCATGACGCCACAGGTTTGGAAAACAAGACCTTTGCAATTTAAAGGAGATGACTGTTGGCTTATAAAACTGGCTATGAAACCCAGTAAAAACAGAAAATAACACTTTATTCCAATCTAAAATGCCTGCATAAGGCAAAGGATTATAAAATGAGGTGTACTTTACATCTGTCAAAGATAGAGGAGCCTATATGTGCTTCCAAAGCTCTGCAGTTGAAGCACTGCCTGCATATAAAGAGTTACTCACCTACATAAAAGTTACCCATCTCTCTCCTGAGGATAATAGTACCACATACTGACCAAATCTGCCTCAAAATTCCTTAAAGCCCATATGGTAAAGATTAAGACCTAACAACTACCCTGCTCAATAAAAATGAGGTAAATATGACCACTAATTTTAAATTTTTCTATTTCTCAAACATCTGGCCTTATACTCCAGATATTCACGAATGGCAGGGCTAACAATGACCTCTCTCTGTTCAAGTGTCAGAGCAGCTGAGTATTAGGTAGAGAAGGAATACAGATTCAAATAAAAATATCACCCATAAGACTGATTAAAAATATAATAATAAGCTGTGTTAGAATATATGATTCAAGAGTAAGGACCAAATGAGCCATGTTGACATTAATTCTTGCTATTCCTAAGTCTCAGGTAAACAGCTATTACTTCTACCTCCTACTTGGCAATGCTGGCTTCTAGGTCTTATGTTTGCCTTCAAATCTGCCCAGCCTTTCTTTTAAGAAAATATTTCTCTTTCTCTAACTTTAGTCAAATTAGCCACCTCTTTTCTATCCTAAGTATCTATTATTTCTCTTTAATTTTTTTCTCTTTGCTTCTTTCTTCTGAATTCAGAGTCTTATTTTTCTTCTGATTCATTTTCTATATCCATTCAGCATTTTAATTATTCTAATTATTCTTTTACTTTTATAGTGAATTCATTTATATTTTTCTTATGTTTTCATATTTCCATTCATAATACACTCTCATTTTTTAAAAATTTATTGGCATTACACTTTGTATTTCCTCAAGGACTCGTAGCATTTATTGTTGACAATCTTTTTTCTTTTCTTAGAACATTTTCATTGTTGACAATCTTCTTTCTTTTCTTAGAACATTTTCTTAAAATATGCATTTTTCTCTATTCATGGTATATACTCACTTCCATTATATTGCACTGAAATTCCTATAAATGCATTTTTATTATTTCTTTTCTTGTTTCTTCATCTTTGGCTGTGGAGTCATAGCTACTTAGTTATTGTATTTTCCCCAAATTGTGCAGGAGATATCTCCTTAAATGCATTAGTGAGTATTAGTTTAAGGGCCAGATGATATTAATTTTGAATCTAGTTCAGATATTCAGGAACCTAAAAGAACTAGTGAAGAAATTAGCTCTCTACAAAAAAGAAACTTTCTCTTTCTGGGCAGCACTCCCCCTCACTACTTATTTAACTCATCCAAGAAATATTTGTTAGGAATTAATTTGTTCCAGATGCTCTTCTATATTCTGTAAAGAAGCAATGAAACAATAGAAAAATTTTCATTCTATTGAGAAGATATACAGGAAGTAATAAGATAGATTGCATTGAAAGTTGGGATAAGTGATGAGTAGAAAATTAAGCAGGAAGAGTATGTAGTTTTGGCAGATGGTATTTTTTAGAGAGAGATACAACTGTATCACCTATCCCACATGTGATGTGACGGTAGCTAGGTCACATCCTTTTGCTTAAGACTATTCTAATAGTCTAGTTGAAATGACAATATGTGGTTTTGCAGCTGGGTTCATAATAAACACTTCACTCTAGCTTTCAGAGCTCTGTGCCACTATATAAGAAGTCTAATTATTCTATAGTTTCTATGCTGAAGGAAGTCCAGGGCATCTGTAGGTTGTCTGATTGAAAAATTCCATCTGAGGATTCAGCTATTAATAAGATCCAGACATGCAGGTGTATGATTGAAGATACTACCAGATTATTACATTCCCTAGCTTTCAAGTCCCCACAAGTTGATGACCTTGCCCAAGTTCTTGACCCATAGAATCTGTGATCTTAGAAAAATGGTGGTTTTATTTCACTATGGTTTGGAATGATGTGTTATAATCATAACTAGAAAGTGAGATTTTATATAATAGATAAGATGATCAAGAAAGGGTGACATTTATGTAAAATTTAAACTGTCTATTAGATATTTAAGTGGTGTTATCAGCAAAAAAGAAAATATTTGAGTCTGAAGTTTAGGGAAAAGAGGCTGAAGAAAAGCTTCTAGTAGCCTTCCCTTGGGAAATATGCTGAAAAAGTAGAGTGTTTTAGTTCTTCTACTATTCTTAGTATCACTCCACATATTCAGAAAAGAAATATGTTTTCCACCTTTTAGCATCATTTTTCTTGTTGTATCCACATGATGCTATATGGATATTTAAAAAATCTCAAAATGTGTTCGCCTTATCTTTATGATGGGCATGATTTTTATTGTACTTTTTTTGCTCATCATTTAAGCGTCAATATAAATTGTCAGGGCAGAGAAAAATAGTACAATTCTTTTTATTATAATTTTTGTAATTATTTTTCATTTTCTCTGGGTTATAATGGCCTGTGCTTAATATTTGCCATGAACTATTTAAAAAATTTGGGTTAATAAAATTTTGAGGCCCTCCTCCGTATGCTAGCATAATTGTGTACATTCATATTTAATCATTCTGAAGAAATAAATTACATAGTATACATTTCTATAATAGATTAATACAGAATACTTATGAATTATATTCATTCAATTTCATAGATCATAGAATATTTGCCTTCCATCATTTGATAATCACTGTGTAACAAACCACTCAAAAATCCTGTGGCTTAAAACCAACCACTCTTTTTTCTTGATTAACTTCCTTATGTGGGAGCAGGGGTTTGGCTGATTTGGGCTGGCCTCAGTTTATTTTGGATGAGCTTACTCAAGTGTTAGTAGTGGCTGGATCACTTATGTGTCTGAAATTTGGTCAGAGCTCTGCTCCAGGCTAGGCTTGCCTAGGGCACCTCAGTTGGTACATCTTTGCTCCAAATGTAATTTGTCCTCCTCAGCACAGCATAGCATCTGTCTAGCTCACGTGTGCTGCTCTTATGGGGATATCAGAAGCTCAAGCCCAGTGAGCCTAATCTTACAAACACCTTTCAAGACTCTGTTGGTATCAGGTCATATTGATCAAAGCCAATCACAAATTGAGCTTGGAATTGACAAAGAATTTTACCTCCCACAATGGGAGAACATTGAAAACTTACACAGAAAAAGGCATGGATAGAGAAAGTAGTATATGGAACTTGGACTATTAATGCAATCTATACAAAGTCTATTAATTATGACTCATTTAGTCTCCTAAATTATTCCTGTTTATTCTGGTTGCCAACTGCTTTTGTTACCCAGTATCGTCATATGTATATTGTTTCTTCCTATAAGAAGAAACAATTACATTTGAACAATAAGGTGCATTTGAACAATAAGGTGCAAATATTTCACAACAAATTCACATGCTATTCCTCTCAAATTTAACTTAATTTTAATAGTTACAGTGTTTATTATAATATATGAAGTTTTGAGAAATCATATAGTGAATTATGAGGGGTTTCAAAATTATTATAGTCTTATTAACCTCTCCAAATCCTTTCCCTAATATATTAATACACAAATTATATCTTGTTTGTAAACAACCACAAGTATTAACTTGAATTCAGCATTTGTTGGTCCTGTTTATTAAGCAAACTTTGATGTGAAACAAAACATACGCAAGGTAGACATTATCTTTATTATAGTCACTGCTTTCATAACTGTGACAAAATATATATAGCAAATGAATATTTTGATACTATATATGTTGCCTTTAGTAATGTTTAGGCAAAAAAGGAAATAAAATAAATTACATAGTATATGTATATATATGTGTGTGTATATTGGAAAGTTTATGTGGCACAACAAATTGAATAATAAAAAAATTTTAGAACTGCCCATCTTCAATGTAATTTATGGCATATCAAATGATTAAAATTTTGAATAATTATGTTACTCTGTAATTAGCATAATAACATTAATATTTCTAGATGTCAGATTTACATGGCTGAATAATTTATTTTCCATTTCTTGTGGATTATATGTCATTTTAAAGTGTTTTTTCGAACAATAACAAAATATAATAGATTTACTCTGCTTTGTACTATTTACTAGATGTCTCTGAGGCATAGTTTAGAGATATGCTGTGTGCAATAGACTTATAAATGATTTGTTTACATTACCCTATATAAATGATTTGTTTGCTTAATGTCTTGGAAATTATTTGATGTATTATGGTTGCTGATCTTGTTGTCATCAGATTACTACAATAAACAAGATCTCTCTCTAATTTAGTCTTCTTATAACTTCCCTAAACCAAATGCAGGTGTTTTTATCTCCAGTATTTATCTTAATGACATTTATATCAATTCTATATTAATGCATCACATTTATAATATTTTAATTTCTTCTTATTAATTTTTTTCAAAAAATATAAAATATTCTGAATAAGCAAAAGTAGAATGTATGAAATATCTATGCATATCCTACCAATATGTAAGAAAAGATAATAGCAGTTTGCTACATTTGCATCATAACTATTTTTTTAAACATAAAAATAAAATACTATAAATGAAATGGTGTATTCTTTGACCTCTTGATGATCCTTCATTGAGGTACTATCTCTGAGTTAGTTCTTATGTAATCAAGGTTTCATACTGTAATATTTTTGCTCTATGCATATATATTTAAAATGTTTTGCTACTTTAAAACAAGGATAAATCATCTGTGCGTATAATTTTTGGAATTTAGCATTTCCATGAATAATTTTGTGTTCCAGGTTGATCTATGTTTATATATGTTGATACAAGTTTATTTTATGATTTACTCATTATTGAAACCATTTCTCAAGTTCACCTGAGCAGATGTCTGGAACTGAGTTTGTTTGGTTTTATGACATGAGACCCTTAACATTTTCTAGCTGTATTAGTTATTTCTCACTGTGTGTAATTTTCCCTAAAATATTCTATCATAGTTTTAGTGGGTAACTGGGTCCTTTTCTGGCTCTATATGTCTCTTATGATTGTAGTCATCTCAAGATTTGACTGAAGGTGGATTAGCTTTCAAGCTCACCTGTATAGTCCTTGGCAAGATTCCATACACTACAGGATGTCGAACTAAGTGTGCAGATTCTGCAGTGGCTGTTGATTGGGTGCCAACCTCAGTTCTTTCCACAGGGTAGCTCATGAATGGCAGTTGGCTCTGTCAAACTGAGCGAGAGGGGTAGAAAGAGATAATCTTCGTGACCTAATCTCAGAAATGACATCCCAACACTTTTTCTGTATTACGTTTATGAGAAGCAAATGACTAGATCATGCTCTACTCAGGGAAAGGAGATTGCCAAAAAGCATTGAATAACAAAAGTTGGGCATCATCGGGAACTACGTCAGATGCTGTCTACTACACCAGCTATTTACAAAGTGCTTTCAAAGTGCTCCAGATCTTAACCTCATCAATACCATATAAAAAGTCACTTTCCTCCTTTTCTTGCCAACACAACATAGATTAATTAGTAATTTTGTCAATGGATTTTTAAGTATTTAAATGTTTATTTTATATACCCCTGATTATTGCTGTAGTTTATTATTTTTTCCATATGTTTATTTAAACTTGGCAATCCCTTTTGTTGGGAATTATTTGATTACATTGTTGTAATCAAATAAAACTTGCTTTATGTGTATTTTTAGCCTGCCCACTGTTTCTATATAATCTGAATATCAATGTTTATATATTTATGTGTGCTCTAAATTTCTCCCCCTATCTTGTGCTTGTGGTCAATTGAGAAAAATGGCTGTAAATTCCTTTTATCACTCTAATATGTGCCCATTTGTGATGTGACTTTGCAATTCTTCTCTTGAAGAAATGAAGACTATTTTTCTAATTCTTTACTTCTGGATGGCAATGATTTGTTTTAACCTACAAAATGCTGTAGAAGTGATGTTATATGAATTTCAAATCTACACCTAATGAAGACTTATAGCCTCTGGTAAGGCTCTGCTGGAACCCTGGCCTGAGATTCTCCCAGGGAAAAGCAGAGTCCAACCTTTGTGATGATGAGAGATCACACAGAAAAAGAAAATGAGGCTAGCTAGTAATTATTGGCAACGTCCTGACATATGAATGAGGCCTTCTCATACCTGCTAGTCTCAGTCTAGGCAACAATTGATCTGAGTGACCCTAGATAAGAACAGCACAAGAATTCTTCAGCTTAGAAAAATCCAAATTCCTGAGCTCACAGAGCAGTCAGTAAATAAAATGGTCATTTGGTCTATGATACAACTTAAATAACATTTAAGTACATAATTTTAATGACTACAGAGGAGCTTTGAGAGGAGGGGTATGTAAAATAGTCAAGACAAAGCCATAAGTGAAAAAGAAATGAGCTCTCAGTGACATAATGAAATATCATCATCATCATCATCATCATCAGTACCTCAAGAAAGGAATCAGCCAGGAAATTTATCTTTTTCACCTGGGCTGTAGATGAGGCAAAAAGATGGTTTGTACTTGAAATTTTAAACCAAAATTAGCTGTCCTAAAACATTTGCATTTAAACTATACAAATTGCTACTACTTATGTATCTAAAGAACTATGAAGGCAAGATTTTCATTTAAAAATGTCCTTATAGGACCCAAAGGGAAAGGACTGTAATAAACTCAATAAGAAATGAAAAGGGAGAGATCACAACAGATACCAAAGAAATACAAAACATTATATTTGACTATTATAAAAATCTATATGCCCAAAAACTACGGAACGAAGATGAAATGGATAAATTCTTGGATTCATACAACCTCCCTAAGATCACGCAGGAGGCAATAGAATTCCTAAACAGACCAATCTCAAGCTCAGAAATTGAAACAGTAATTAAAAACCTGCCCAAACAGAAAAGTCCCGGGCCAGATGGCTTCACTTCAGAGTTCTAACAAACATACAAAGATGAACTCATACCTATACTACAGAAATTATTCCACACCATTGAGAAGGATGGTATCCTTCCTAACTCATTCTACGAAGCCAATATCACCTTGATACCAAAGCCAGGAAAGGACACAACAAAAAAAGAAAATTACAGACCAATATCTCTCATGAATACAGATGCAAAAATCCTAAATAAAATTTTGGCGAATAGGATTCAGCAGCACATCAAAAAAATAATTCACCATGACCAGGTGGGCTTTATTCCAGAGATGCAAGG